>JZKD02S1353361.1:130098-155111 GCA_000966675.3 Picea glauca
GTTTCCAGGGTCATGTTGACCAAAAATCTATGTGCAAATTATGCATGCTTAGAAGTATAAATCAACATTTTAAAGTTCAAGATCTAGAGGTAGTGTTATGTGTTTTAATGTATATTGCATGTGCTAACATTGAGTAAAGAAAACACTTGCAAGGGCATCTTAAAAGAGCACTTAACCATCAAATATTGAGCAGAAATTTTGGTGATTGTTTGTTGTCCTAAAACAGCAAGAAAAGATAGCCACACAGTTGAAACTTAGAGTCATACTAAGGTCAAGGACAGACCTTAGGTGGCAGCCTCATAGGACCTCAAAAAATCTACAAAAGGATATTTTAAATAGCCTAACTTGAGAACAGTCATTAAGTATGTTTTCAATGTTTTTTGAGATTTGGTTAAGTTCATTTTTCTATGTATGATTAATTCGTAAATAAAAATGGAACATGTTTTTCAAAAAGCAATAATGACTCCATTTACCCAATAAAAGCACTTGGTATATTGTTCTTTCGTGTCTCACAGGGAGCCACAATCCCCAGATGGAGCCTATGTTAGAACACACATAACTTTGAGCTTCTGAGGTTTATATATTTTACCTCTTAGAAATAAAATTTTACCCAAAAAAGGAAAAAACTTAGAAAGTTGCCTTTTAATTTTAAAATCAAATCCATTGGTTGTTATTTATCAATAAGGTGCTTATGGTACCTATCGTCAATGATCAACTCTAATTTGATCGAACAACCCTAATGATCCCCAAAGTTTTGGACTCGCCAGAGTGTTAAAGAGAAAGTCTCTAACAATGGCTTCAGAGCTCCGCGCTTCGGATGTTCCAACAAGTCTAAACAACAAAAACTCTGAAATTCCGAAGTCCCGAAGATAATCACTCGTGATAATTCATAAAGGAATTACAGACACATCATAGGACACGTGTCCTTTAAATATTTTCTTGGGTTGACACATGGCACTTATTTTTTACGTTTACGTCGAATGATTCCCATGTTTTCAACTGACACGTGGCACCTCTCTTTTCCTGACACTTCATCATAATGATGTCACCTCTACCACATCACTCCAAGAGATTTCTCTATGGGAGTTTTTAATTTCACAATCCCCGAATTATCAAAGCGTCGAAGTTAAGTAATTACAAAAAGCAAAAAAGGGTTTCAAGGAATTAATAAAACAGTGAAACAACTTTAATTAGTCAGGATTGAGTGTTCATTAATCACCTCACAGTTTCGTATTTCGAAAAGTTTCCCTTGTGCTATATTCAAAACTTCTAAATTCCGAACTTCTGAAATACTTAAAGTTAATACAACATTTTAAACATGATTGATTAAGACATAAAAGTGATTACTTGGAGATTAACTCTTCCGCGAATTCAGAGTTTGGGAGATTTCCACCCTGTCACATCCAAATCTTCCGAACGGGAACTGTCGAAATATTAATGACATTTATGATTGTGATTTCAAATGAATATTATGAATCACTATGTAATGAATTCCATTTAAGTTTAATAAATTCTTCGTCAGTAGAGCTATATGAAGATCAATGCACTTTTTGAATAAAGCACTTCAAATTTCAAAATCATTTTTACCATTTTCAATTAGCAATTTTTTATTCAGTGTAGTGATTACAGACGTCTCGTCACAGCTAAGCTAATTCTGTTTTCTTGAGGATTATGGCGCCATGAAAAGCTGCAAAGAATCTTGATGCATCGGGTGATGATTCAAATCCAAACGAAGATGTTTTATCATGCACAACTCCGGGAGTTGTGGACGCCATCAAAACTTGGACGCAGGTTTTTGATGTCTTAGAGCACGAGATCATCAATTGTCTAGACGACTCTGTCGAAGAGAACGACGAATCCTTTACAGCTAAGCTTATATATGCAACACACTCTAAACTGCATAAGATCGCCACACGGCCAAGAATCATATCCTATAACGATATGATAAGTTGGGCTCCGGAACATGTCGACATCCAAACCAGGAGCATCGTCAACCACCAGCAAGTCGTCGGCGTCTCTTTCCAACCAGAGCACCTACAAGTAATGTACAAGATTTTCCCTACCCCTAAATACACTTACAATGTCGCATTTTTTCTAGAGTTTGAGAGAAAGGAATGTACCTAATATGCTAGAAATGGTCATGATATAGTCAAGACCTGGTGGGGACATCCGAAAAAATTCAGAGTCGACGCTCATGGTATGTACGCCACGGCATCTTTAGACGCTCATATGTTGTATGTAGCCATGATGCTATGTCGGATGTTTGGGAAGAAGAACCCTACACATTTCTCAGTTGAGTGGGTAGCCATCATGAATTAGGTAGTTGAAGTTTATACCTTCAATTAGGCCAAAATGCTATATGATAACTTGGCCAAGGAAATCGTTGAATATAAATCAACAAAATCAAAAGGGCAGGCTGCCCCTTTTTACATGTCAGCATACATTATGGGTGCCATTTATTTCATGACCCATTTTCCCCTTATGAACTAGAGTTGGACCCCAGCCAGTTCTGAGCCAATTCATTTTTATCACTCAAAATTATGGGAGGAGAACGCCAAAGATTTCTTTTATGAAATCTATCATAGCGTTGTAGTGCATGTTCATATAGTTATTTATGGTCACCTACTGCCCCAAATTTCAGAAAGGATTATGGGGAACTTAGGCAAGCTTGCAAACTAATTAATTTAGGAGAATTTCTCCTATATCAGAGTATTTGGTTGTTGTGTTCCTCCTCATGCCCTCCCACGGTTTTTACCCGACAGGTTGGTGTGCAGAGAAGTGGCATACCAGACAGTAGCAGGAGGTATCAGCAAGGAGTTGAAATCAGCTCGGAAAAAGGTTTGGCCAACTTTCCCCATTCAAGTTGGCATGTTCACATTATATTTTGGTCACTCTAAAGTCGAGGCCGCAACCCTTGAGGATGTCAAATTGGTTGACAGCGAATTCAAGAAGCATGATCGACATAAGATAGTGGAAAATCATCTGGCTCAGTTTAACATGAAGCGATACATCCATGAGAATTATCATTATGATAAAAAAATTAGGGGAGTTAGATCTTAGGAGGAAGTCTGAAGCATATTCCAGACTCTGCCCCCTGACCAACAAGTTGGTTTCCTCAGCTTTCAGAAACACGGACGAAACAGTTTACCCAAGATATTGCAAGGAGATTCAATACCCACGTCTCCTTCACAAGAAGCTAGGCTTACAGAATATGAGTCAAGTTTCTCCGCTAAGCACAAAGTTGAGAAAGTCCCAAAAGGCCCAGAAGTGTTATTTCACGAAATAAGAGTGTCACTGTCAGGACTGAATGATCCACAAGTGTTAGCTTAGTTTGAAGCCTTCATGAATCCAGGACAAGTTGTCCCTCATTCGACACCAGCTACTCCTACTAGCACCTCGAATACAATAGGACAAGAACCTTCCACAGAAATTATGTATCCTATTACATCATTAACCCGTTTACAGACCAGCTTCGGAAATCCTAGTTCCGAACTCACTTTTGTAGGTGATATTACTCCTATCTTGCCCGAAGAGATGCCTCCCTCAGATTTCATTTTAAGAAAGAAACGAAAAGCTATCGTAAAGACAGAATCTCACCAAAAGGATGGAGTTATCACTAAAAGGCAAAGATTGGTGTATGATGGGAAAGACCATGATGGTCCAGAGTTTGCGAGAGAAGTGGTAGGTTCATTAGGGGCTTTTGCCACTGTCAATCAATGGTCAGTGGACAATTTAACCAAACAACTACGACAGAAATGCCTCTTGGTAGAAAAAATGAAAAATGAGATATATAATACAGAGCAAACTGTTAGAAGCAGGATGAATCGGGACTTTGAGCAAATCAAGGCTAGTCATCAGCAGCAAATTAAGCAGTTACAGGATAACCTTGACTTTCTCTAACAGAGTTCAAAGACAAGCAATGGACTGATCACTCAATGTGACAACTTAATTGAGCAGTTGCAGGCCAGACTAACCCTAACAGAGAACACAACGATAGACATTTAGTCCTTCAAAACACAAGCATCAGAAGTCAATGAGAGGTTGGAAGTTGCCCATCAAGAACTCTATCTAAAAGTACATGTTATCCAAAAATGCTATCAAGTAGTAAACCTTTCCCTAAAAGATATTTATGTCAAGGAAAAAGAGGCCTACTCAACCCGATCTAAGTTTCAAGAAGTTCTCATATGGAAGCAGAGAGCTAATGCCCCTGGTCTTCCCCTTTTCTCTCATTCTGAACAAGTAAGAGGCGAAATGGCCCTAAAATCCTGGGAAACAAATCTAGAAGAAGGAAAGAAACTTGCCAGGGATGTAAAAGAGGCTTGTCTAGAGGCATTATCTTCAATAAATAAACAATTGATTGAGTTCAAAGGGAATAGTATCTCAGAGGCCCTGGGGCAGATCGAAATAGAAATGAACCAGCAAAGCTCCGGAAAGAACAAGGAAGATACTCAGGCAACCATCCAAGAGATGAGCTAGATTGATCTACTTAAAATCAATGAATGGTTGGTTAATCCAAGTTCACAGTTTTAGGTCACATTCCAAGAGGTGAACAAGATCCAGGAGAAGCTACCACAAATACAGAAGAAGATGTTTTCTTTTGAACTAAATGAAAGGATTGATCCTTCAAGATTCGTGGTAGCATTAAGTTGGAATCACAACATAGCAATTAAGCCGGAATCACAACACAGCAATTAAGTTGGAAGCACAATACTAGATTGGCTTTACGTCGCGGCAATTAAGCTGGAAGCATGGTACTGGGTTGGCGTATCTCAACACAACAATTAAGCTGGAAGCACAGTACTAGATTGGCTTATCTCAACACAGCAATTAAGCTGGAAGCACAGTACTAGACTGACTTTACGTCACAGCAATTAAGCTGGAAGCACAGTACTAGGCTGGCGTATCTCAACACAGCAATTAAATTGGAAGCACAGTACTAGACTGGCTTTACATCACAGCAATTAAGCTAGAAGCATAGTACTAGACTGGCATATCTCAACACAGCAATACTCCCCCTTTCGAGGGAGGTCCTTTCGGACTATACCAAGCTTATCTTGAAAGTGCTCAAATTTTACACGAGATAGAGGCTTGGTCAACACATCAGCAACCTGTTCATCCGTGCTAACATATTAGAGCTTTATGGCTCCTCTCTGCACTATGTCACGGATGTAATGATAGTCGATCTCTATGTGCTTCGACTTGTCATGAAATACAGAATTCTCTGTCATCTTTATGCAGCTCTGGTTGTCACATAGGATCGTGGTTGCTTCCATCTCTAGGTCAAATAGACTGGTCAACAACTTTCGAAGCCATGTAGCTTCGCAGTTGGCAGAACATGCAGCAATGTATTTTGCTTCCACTGTACTGAGAGCAATGTTGGATTGCTTCCTACTCTGCCATGAGATCATGGTTGATCCCAAACTGAAACAGCATCCTGAAGTGCTCTTTTTGTCAGAAACACTTCCAGCCCAATCTGAATCAGTGTACCCACTCAATGTGAAATCATGATCTCCATCATAACTGAGACCACGATCTAATGTACCTTTAAGGTACCTCATCACATGTTTTGCAGCAACTAGGTGAACATGTCTGGGTTCTACCAAAAATCGACTCAAAGTGTTCACGGAAAAAACAGATATATGGTCTGGTGTTCGTCAGGTACATCAGCGATCCAATGATCTGTCTATACAATGTGGTATCAATCAATTCTGACAAAGTGTCGACCAATAGCTTTAGCTTCGCTTCCATGGGTGTATTCATGGACTTGCACTCCAATATGTCAAATCTCTTCAAGATTTAGACTGCATACTTCCTTTGGTTAAGGAAGATTCTCTCTGGGCTCTGCCATACCTCAAGACCTAAGTTAGGCCAAGGTCTTTCATCTCAAATTCTGCAGCGAACTTCTTCTCACTCTTGGTGATGAGATTTTCTTCTCTAGTTAAGAATAAGTCATCCACATACAGTAGCAATATCACCGGCTCATCATCCATAACCTTGAAGTAGAGGTTAGAATCAGTTTTACTCTTGGTAAAGCTCGTTAGGAAACTATCAATTCTGCCATATCAAGCTCTTGGAGCTTGCTTCAACACGTACATATCCTTCTTCAACTGGCAAATATGAGTCTTTCTATCTTCAATCTTCAAACCAATTTTTCTCATTACATTGTACCAATCTAGTACACTTGCTCAGTTGCAGCTCAATCTGCACAATTGTGTGCTCGCTCTATGTGCTTTCTGTAAGGCATTATATGTCTCACTATCTGGGAGTATGTCCTCTACTCTCTCTTCAATTGTTCCTTCTAGAATCTGGGACTCTGCACCTGCAGCTGCTCTGAGGCTGAGAATGTTTGCTTCATTCTCATTGTGGTTGCTAAAATCTGAGAGTAACTCCTCTTATTCTATCACAACAACAGTTTCATCTGAAACTAAGAGTGGCTCAATAACTGATATTGAAGATATCTCTTCTTCTTTCATGGAGGTAACTCTATCTTTCATTGTATTCATGTCTCCATGACCCAACTAGTGTATTGCACCAACTGTCACTCAGTTTTAAATATGGGGATTGCCCCCTGCATCTCATACTATATATGAATCAT
Source organism: Picea glauca (assembly GCA_000966675.3). Taxonomy (NCBI): domain Eukaryota; kingdom Viridiplantae; phylum Streptophyta; class Pinopsida; order Pinales; family Pinaceae; genus Picea; species Picea glauca. Next base: position 136,694 of record JZKD02S1353361.1, read on the forward strand.
GGTTGTTCTGGTTGTCTTCATAAATACTGGAACTATTTCTTGAATAAGTGTCTCGTCATAGTCTTCTCGCTTTTGCTAGGAGAATCCTCTGGACATACATCAGGCTTTGTACATCTGCAACATGTTTGATCTGTATAGATCAATATTGGAAGCCAATACTGACTTCTCTTCTCACGGAAGAATCCATATCCTAGTCTTTTTTACTAGCTTCCTTCTTTGTCATTGAAACAAGGGAATCTTCCCAGGAGATTTCATATCTCCTAGAAGTTTTTGAAGCTATGATCTAGTCTTCTCACGACATCTGTCTCCCAGTCATGGAATTTGACTCTTCATCTGATGCTTTCTGAGATCAGGCTTACTCTCGATTTCTTCTGAGTCTATAATGACTTCATCATCTCTTACAGGGTATACTTGGTGTTGAATACCAAGTCGAGCTATGCTTCCCATTCTAGTGTTCGGTCATTTTTAGAGCCTTCTGCTCCTTTCAGTCAATCTTCATATGAGATATTTTGAATCTCAAGAGATAGCTTCTTCTTCATCTTCTTTGGTTCATGAGTGTATATGGTCATGTACATAGTCTGCTTCATGTCTCATTTAATACGTTGCCTTATGCAACCTTCACTATAGCTTCCTCAAGGTTATTACCTGTGACCTGGAACAAGGTTAACAAAACAACAAGCAAGAATAATATCCTTTTGATAATAGTAGATAAAGCAATAGCACGAGTAATTATTATAGTAGCTCCTTTAGAGTTATCACGCATGGCGGCAAAGATCAAAAGTAAGAGATACAATATGAAATGAAGTCAACACTCTTATAGTGTTGTGATCGAACATTCCTTCATGGCAACCTGGAACTAACACACGAGGTTTCTTGTGGGACCTGGAGGCTTGTCCTCAAGAATGAGTGCTTGCTTTTCTTCCAAGTCTCCTTCACTCAAGATGACGAGTGCTTTCTTCAACCTGTCTTCTGTACTGAGACAATACGCTATCTTGACAGAAGGTTGGGTTAGAGGATAAGCTCTATGATCTCAACTTTTAATCCATCTAATACCTTGACTCGGAATTTGATCAAAGGTTAGAATGATGGTCATAGCTACAACATGCAACACTAATCAAAATAATGTCATAACAAATAGATGCATATCAAAATAATCACCCCTGTGTTGCATCATTCCTCTGAAAGTGTTGGATCTTGAGATCCTTCTGGATCTATGGCAAGAGATCCCTTCTCCTACAAATACCCTTTAAATCTTAACCATTTAAACATGTGTGAGTACATACCTCTAACGGCATTTGCAAGTAGAGGCACCATCTGGTAGCAGCAGTAATGATCAACAACTCTTAAGAACTTCAAGGGTGACTGCAACTGGTACTACGGTGCAACTGCAACTGTAATTGATACTAGAACTGGTTCTGATACTGCAACTGCAACTGCAACTTAGGGTTTTATGAGGAAACCCTAATTTTTCAAACTTCAAATTTTGAAATTCTAATCCATGGGATAGATGCATTGAGCTGAGGCGAGTAAGCTAGTGCAATCAAATTTCTAAAAATCCAACTTTTACCCCCTCAAACTTGACCAACGGATTTTTTGACTGGTGCTTCTGGTTTTCTAGTACTTCTGGTACTCTGGTTTTCTGGTACTTTGTGAAAACTAGGGTTTCACTTTCCGGGAGATCTAGCCACTGAAAAGTTGCACTGAGGATGCTAAAGTGACCCTTGAGGAAGGGTGCACTTTTCTAGATGGTTTTGGGGCTGGAATACTTCTTCAATAAAAAGCCCTAATTTGCATGTACAGCAACATTGACATTTTTTCACTTTCTCTTGTGAAAGATGCTCTCTTCAACTTAGCTCTGATACCATGTTAAGGTTTAAGCTATTATTAGAGTTCTTTGCATTTCACGAGATAACAATAGCATATGATAGGATCACTAAGAAATACACAATCACAAGAGACACATCATTTATCCTAGGAAACCCTCATGGGGGAGAAAACCTAGCAAAAATTTCCTTACTATAGATAGCCAATACAATGCCAAGAGATAACTCAAACAAATACAGAAAGTCCTCTCCCAAAAATCTCTCTCTCTCTCTCTCTACAACTCCGAAACTTGCTCCTCAATGAACAAGTGTGTGTGTATCTAAGTGAGGCGCTAGCCTCCTTATTTATACAACTTTGGCACGTGTGGAGGTGTCTTTTCACTGGCAGGTAGACTTCTTCTTCTGGGTGGTTCTAACCACCTTTAATATATATTTTGGGGCCCTTTAATATATTATGGGGCCGACTTCTTATTCTGCCTATTACAATTATGTTTTAACCAATCCGCAAATGGGGATTTGGTCTTTTACAATAGCCGACATGATCAATCCACAAAAGGGGATTGATCTAATGAATAATACATCAATAATAATTAGAATACACTTTGCAGTTACATTATTTCAACAGATGTGACCTCTGGCCGTGACCTGGGGCCCAGCTTCCGAGCGCTACAGGACTTCGCACTTTGCGAACTCGCGAATTAGTTCTCTCTTCTCGTGATGTCTGAGTTTCCAATGAAAAGAACCAACGGTTCGATCTTCCCTTAGATCGACAACTCCTATCTCTCCTGAACTTTTGAGTGTTGAATAACTCTCGCCCTTATCTTCCCCACAGCTTCTCTGGATCTAACAGCACACGGCTATCGACGCTTCTCCCTCCAAGAGTCTCTATTGTCTGTCCAAGTTCTCAACAGCTCCTTGCCAAATAACTTGGCGTCAACCCTTTTGAGCTTGAACTCTTTCCTGACTTGAAAGATTTCAATTGTTTCAAAGGTCTCGACGATGTTTTCCCTCTTGAGTTTTTGTCAATGAAATTTGGCTTCACCTTGGCGCACACTTACGCTCCTGCGTGCAAACTTGCACTATTCCTCCCTGAGCTTTTAACTTACTCAGTCTCCAAGGGATTCAACCCTTCTGCGTCTTTCAAAAAACCTTCTAGTACCCTCCTGGCACACTCTGCGCTCAACCTCCTGAGCTTTCGAACTTAGAGCAAGTCTGCTTCTACCTGCACTCCTTGCGCTTAATATGCACACTCTGCATACAAAAGTTCCACGCTATCTCTTCTGAGCTCTGAGTCGAAAAAGACTCTCTCACACGCACTCCTTGCATTCAGTATGCACTCCTTGCATAACTTGCAGAAGAGAAACACTTGAAACTTATTCAATTATCCATTCTCCATGAACCTCATACATTCACAGAATACATAACAACAGTCACAGAATATCAACATTGTACAATTGAATCAATTTTCTCTGTTCAATTCATTTCAAATAAAATAACATGATTACATTGCTATCTCTTACAACCATTACAATGAAAAACTTGTCTAAGGACCCAGAGCTTCCTCGCTCTTCTTCCTCCTATCTAAAATCTATCACCTATCACTCTAGCGGTTACCTACTTAGCTTAATTAATGCAACCTAATGACCAATACGGGCTAATATCCTACACCTGTAATATATTATAGTCATGTAAGGATTTACAATGATCCGCCAGTTAAAAACGGTGGCCCGACTTTACATACTACTAATTAATTAACGAGAGATTCAAAAATATCTCCACACCGCTACCAAGCTGATTAAGAGTCGCTTTGGCTCTTTCAAAACGTTGATGTGTCGACTTCGCTTCCACGTCTGCTTTTCTTGATTTGATAGCGATGCTCCTACATCAGGATCCCAGCTGGAACCACCTTCAAAGCCCCTTATCCTTAAAGATTCAAAGACAGAAACTAATGGGCTAATCCATTCCAATGATGAGATGATATATTATGTCAACCTTATTGACCTTTTGATGGATGGAATTTGTGGAAGTGATAACCAACCTTGGCATGATTTGGACCTACTTCATTTGGTTCCAAATCAAGGAGTGATCAAGATTTTTCCTGATACTCATGTGATTTTGAATGAATCCCCATTTTGGTTTATAACCAAGCACAAGGGAAAGTTTCAAGCTAATGATGACCTCATCAAGTGGTTTCATTGGATCTTTGACTTTACCGAGCAGCCATGGTTCTTAGTTAGTTTGTAGGGTTAGGAAGAATAGGCTCCCTAAGTAGTAGTGTAGGATGTGTGTTTTCTTTCCATGCATTACTTGCCTTAATTTGTGTTTATTTTCATGCATTGCTCGATTGACTACTTGATGCATTTGATTTTCCTTAGAATAATTTTTTCTTGCATATGTTCTCATGTTTTATTTCTATGTTTAGTTTTAGGGAAAATTTTGATTAATGTAAAGTAGTATTTTTTTCATCAAGGTGGTAGATGTGCCCTTGTTGTTTCCTTTTCAAAGTTAGATGATGTGTAGATCACAGGTCTACGAGAGATTATGGAATTCTCATACACTCTAGCATTAGAGTGCATGTCCCTGAGTAGGAGCTAGATGTTACCCCACAAGGGGTGACAACTTCAGAGGCACCCTCACAAGGGTGTTATGTTGTTGATTGCATGAGCTCTCTTGCTCATATTCCCTAGACTCATATAGTTCTTCTCATTTTCTCCTTTAGATGTATGACCATGCTACCTCTATTGTGGTATACCAGATCCTCCCCCTCACTCCTCCGATGACAGATGCAATATGGATGGTACATTATGGTTTTACTCTGATCTATTTGATATTCCATGCATTGGTGGTGTATTTGGATGTGATGATATAACTTCTTGGTGGTATATTATGGTTTTACTCTAATATGTTTGATATTCCAAGCATTGGTAGTTTATTTGGATGTGATGTTATAACTTCTTGGTTAGTTATGAGAGTGGTAAGCATTGAAATGAGATCTGATAACACTTCATAACATTCATAGTTTTATTATTTTTGTCATCGTACATTGGGGGACAATAGTTTTCCTTTAGAAGTGTCATCATTTCTCAAATCAATTTGTACTACTATGAAATAGGTTGAGGTAGCACTTTCCACATCCTAACCACACATAGCATTTTCCTTTTTCGTAGTTTCACTCCATTCCACCCATAAAAAGGTTTATCTTGATTTCTATAAAATATAGCTTGACGTTGTTTGTATAAAAAAGGTTTTTATAAAAAGGTTTATCTTGTTCATCCTCAAGGTCAACATCTCCTTCATTATTGACCCATAGGTGCAAGGAATTCTAAGCGAAAAGGTTCTTGGATGGCTACGAAGGACACTGGCAAGAATTGTTTTTCTAGCTCACTGATGTCCTCATGGGAAGATAAAATGTCATAGTTGTAAACAAAACTTTCAGTGTGTGTACATTATGAAACTTGAACCAATGAAGAGACCAAACACAGTTCCACAATGGTTGAAGGTGACATACATGGTTTGGGCAACAAGAAATATTTCGAGATATGGGAAAAAACAATGAGTTGTTAGCTTTTGAGGTTACTCCAAGAGTGTTTTCACCTTGCTATGAGAGCACTACATCTCCTAGCCCATTGGCGATGCTTCATGGACATATGGATGGCTTAGTTTAGGTAGATGCTTAACCTTGGTTAGAGTGCTAGCATAGTACCCTTACCTACGAGGTTGTTACCTTGATAGGCATGATGGCTAACTCATTAGGTGTATACAATGGGGAAGTCAATTCCTCGATTAAGGGAGGTACCTACCTGGAAGGAGTGTTAGGCACTTGGAGGAGGGAACTTAGTCGTATGAGCTTAGGACAATGTGATATACACCTTGGAGTTTCGGCACTTGATTTAAGGATGCTTGGGTTGAGAAGAATACTTCATGGAGTTTGGTTGTGGACTCGGACACATATGTTGAGGAGGAGCATTGAGGCTTAGTGACCACATCAGCACACATGATAGTAGTATTGGGCACATGAGAGGACATGTGGAAAATAATTAAGGAGGATCACCTTGCATGAGGACACTTCGATAAATAACCACCATGGAAGAGGGAGCATTGGACTAATAGCTTGTTGGAGAGCACACTATCTTGGAGGAAGGGCATTGAGCCAAAGGAGGATCATACATCCTTCACATACTCCATTAGGGGGGACAACCTTAGGTAGTCCAGTAACCATGTTTTGTTTCACCATCAATTTCAAGTTTTGAAAATTCAAATGTCAAAGTCGTTCATGCCAAAGTCTGCACTGGTCGTCAATCTTGGATCTTTCTTAGGAAAGTCATAGAACCTATACAGTCTTTCCTTAGGGTCAAGAAAACTCTCAGCAACAACAACAAAGTTGTTGTGCATATCCTTCACAACAAACTGATTTGGCCAAAATTCTACTTTCTTTCCAATCTGAGTTAGTTAGGATATAGACAACAAATTGCCACTCAAACTAGGTACATGATACACATTGGTGATCACACCATTCTGACATTCAATCTTTCCCACAACCAGCTATAGTAAGTGCATAATCATCTACTACAAAGATTTCTTTTTTTTCTGTAGCTTCACTTAATGAAGAAAATCGTTTTTTGTAGCTTCACTTAATGAAGAAAAGAGAGAAGCATCTTTAGACATATGATGAGTGCAATCAAAGTCGACTATCATTCACTCTGACAAGTGTGAGCATGCAAGGCCTGAGAAGTGCTAACAAAAAACATATAGTTATCTACATTACCTTCTGATGTTCAATGTTATCGGACTATCTATCTTGCAGTGGACATGTGTCCTTCATGCTTCTTCAATTTCTTCTCCATGTCCTTGGTCTTCTACCAACAAGCCTTCGACATATGCCCCAATTTTCGACAGTGATCATGGGACTTCTTCTTTCTACCTTTCTTAGTCAAAGTCTAATCAAAATGATTATTCTTAACAATCTAATCGATGCAATCATGTTCCTTCTCCTAATTGCATTGTCAACCTCTTTCTCTATAATTCTGTCAACATTTTCCCTTTAGTAAATGGGCCCGTTGCTTGACCTCAAGTTTCCCTTCATCAAGCAATTTTTCCTATGCCCTAATAAATAAACCACTGGAAAAATCAAAGGAATAATGATTACCATCATCTTTTCTAGAAGTCCAACTAGCACGAAACATTGAGCAAAACACATCATAGGGTGTCTTTAGATTCATCGGAATCAGTTCTATGTGAGACCATCTTTCTTTGGAAAATCCTTTCAGCATTTCCCCAATTTCCACTAAAGTTCCTTCACACAGGCCAAGTAATCTTCAATTCTCTAAAAAGAGGGAGGATCCAAAGAGATCAACTCTTTCTTAATCTACATAACATGACTTTTGTCAATTTTAGCAAACAGAGTCTTCAACTTCTTCCAAACAGCATTTGTACAGTCAACCACTTGTATGAAAGCGATCTCCCTAAAGATGTAGGTCGTTATGACTCCTATAGCCCCATCCTTCTTCTCATCAATGATAATTTTTTGTTGGTCATCCTTTGGATCTAGAACCACAGTTTTTGTAAACTGCCAAAATGCTTTAGTCTTCAACAATGTTTCCATATCTTGTGCCCATATTCCATAATTGTGGTCATTTAGACCGGCGGGATCTTGCTTGGAACTCATGATGTTGATCTACAAATGTAATCCTAGATTCAATCTGCAAGTCGAAACACTGAGTCAATCTACCAGACAGATCAAACTCGTCAAGAGTGCGTACAAATGATAGCATCCAAAAGACTTGTATACAACAGGCTAGATCTCAAACCACTAGCTCGGATACTATGTTGAAGAACCAGAGGATTAAGTAGATCTGAGAGTTAGTATTTCAAACGAGAGGAGGAGTCTAAAGACATTGTTACAACACTTAAGCACAACCAAGGTTAGCTCAAAATACATAGAAGTGTAGGAAATCAAAAGATTTCCATACACAACACATATCACACAGGTTCATATGTCAAACTTAGATCGACCCATAAGGTTATCTTATATAGCACCAAGATGTAACCAACTCCCTTGAGTTGAGGAAGAAGAGGTCCACATAGATTGATGAGGGTGCATAACAAACTCCTTGATTTTTTTCCTTTTGATGTGCATCACTGGACTGTTTCAAGCAGCTGCCCAACCAATAGAATGCCCAATCAACCACTCAGTTAACCGCTTAGTCAACCACCTAGTCAAATATCAACTATCAACTCCCTCTAGAAGATCTTGAGCTGTGATGACTGCATAGAATGTTATTCCAACATAAAGTGAATCATTGAAGTGTCGACACATTAGAATATAACTAATGCGAGCAATGGAGAATGCGAATGTAGAATTCCGCAACTCATCCATTTGAACAGATGGGGTATTAGAATAAATTAACCAGGAATACCTTGTTGTGAACAAAGAACTAAGTCAAAGTCAGATATTCCCACATCTTGAGAAACTACTCCTGATGGATTTCATAAGAATGGGGCATAGAAGCAGATATGAGACATTTGGTGTTACAGAAATAGAGTACAAGGTGGTCTGCATGATTGTTGGGACTGAATGATATATAATTTATTTCAGGTTGTTGCCATCCCAATTGTTCAAAATTGAGATCAAGAATCCCAAACGAATCAAGACATCAAGTCAGGTAACAATGTAATTAGAAGATTGCTATCAAGCAAAAGGATAATTCAGAATCCAAAATACATGGGAATTGTAACTCTCTAATGAAGCTTGTAACCCAAGCATCTTTGTGCATCTTTTGCTGAAAATTTGAGAGTGAACACCCCCTATCGATACAGTTCAAAAGGGGAAAATGGAGCTTAATGCACCTGATGAAGGTTTGACGGATTAGTAGATTAAAATTAGGTTGATTTAACATAATAAATACACAAATAAGTGACAGTAACTCGATTAACACTATTGTTGAAACTTAGTCCCACTCTTGGCAAGATGATGCATTGAAAGAAGTGACACTTGCTATTTAAAAAGGGGGAAAACAGTCAAGTGAAAAACAATTTAGTCCAAAAAATGACCACAAAAGTAGGTCAATGGGACTAACAGACAGGTACAATCCAATGTAAAAATACAATGTGGGAGTGCAAAAACGACTCCTAGATCAATACTGAAAGAAAGAAGCGAAAAAAGGGAAAGCAGAGCTAATTATCTAGCTAGGAACTATAAACTGGCAGTCCAGTGAAAAGATATATAAACTAGCTGTCCAGTTAAAAGATCTAAGAAAGTGTAGATGCCATGATAAATAGAGCTTTATACTCTGATTTCTAAAACCATCAAGACTATGATATTTTATTTGCAATAACATATGCTGCAATTTATTATGTCAAATTGTAATGAACATAAATATACAATACATAATCACGATAACAATAATAATAACATAATATTAAATAAACATGTTAATTAATAATAACCCAAAAGGTCATAACCCTTAAGCCTAGTGACCAATCAATAGTGTCTATATGGTCACAGAGAGCTCTTGTACTTTATCACATTCATTATAACAAATATAAATTGTATCTTGTATGGATTCCCTTCCCCTCTCCTACTTGAATTGGATGTTTTTATAGTTATCGAACATGTTTGTTCATAAAACAAACTGCATTGCATTAAAAGAATATTGCTCTCCAATTCTGTATATTGTACATTCCAGTTTCCTCGTCCTCAACAATCTTTGTTTATCTTCCAATTTAAGCGGGGCAAAGAGCTTCATTTACAGCCTTCCACCTCTTAATTCAATCAAAGTGAGAGCTTCAAAAGGTTGATGGAATTTTAGATACTTCCCAAGGAATAATTCTTCGAAAACTTTAGCATATTGTCTAGTTCTAAATGGGGAGAGAGAGTTTGCTTTGGTTTCCCTACCATATGTAAAAAACATTGCAGTAAATTTTAATGCTTATGAACACTAAAATTCATTGGTGTGCTATCTTTACCATTAGCATTCCTTTACCTTGAATTTGAGATTAGCATCGTAGAGCTTTTTGAGGTTACTGTCAAACAAACTTACTCTAACTCCTAATACTTTTTAAATACACTCTTTTCTCTTATGAAACAAGCATTAGCTTGAATTTTGCCAACTACAGATATGCTACTATTACCTTTGTGATTTGAAGTTGAAAACGTTACTGGTTGAATGGGTAGAAATCATTGAGAAGAATTATTTGTAATCAGAGACATTCACAGCTGGGGTACTCATGAATATTTAACCATCAGACAAACTATTGATGCTATGTAAGCCCCAAGGGTTAGCTCAAGTGGTTCTAAGCCAGACGTGAAGCTATCCCCAGCAGAGGAGGTCATGGGTTCGAATCTCTTGTTCCCCCTTGGGGTTAGGCCTGAACGTAATCAGGGCCGACGGTTTACCATCCACCCCGTTTACCATCCACGAAGTGGAGAAGTACTCGGGGGTTTCCCGTGAGATATTACCTCGGAAAAAAAAATATTGATGCTATGTACAACATTTAACTGCATCTATCACTAAAATAAGATTTAAAACTTCCACCTATTGTACTTTGGATTTGCTAACTAATAATTCACATCTCCGATTGCATGCTCTTAGTTGGACACCTTACATTTTAGTTGATATCAGTTGTACATAATCCAAAATGAAATAACTTGCATAAAGATTATCCAAACCAATATGTTATTCTCAACATAATTTTGGATAGGTTACAACATGAAAAGCACAATCATCTGGCCAACCATGAAGGTAATCCAGTTCATGTCAATTTGGAATCTCATTATTACCAGTGTAATAGGTGTAACACTAGAAAGAATATGTCCCTCAAACACTGAATGCACCATATGAAAACAGCTCAACGCCTAGCTGACTCTGATGAATCACTGGAAAACAAATACCTCACCCGTGACAAAATTGAATCATGTGCAGGGTCATATGGATGGTCTTTTGAAGGGATTTCTAGAATAGCTGGAACTGGTTTATTGTAGCTATCAACAAGAAAACGGATCATGTTTGCAACCTGTGAATACCATACAAAAAGGTATTAAGAAAAGTATATTTTCTGATTGTTATAACTTTAAACTAACAATGTTATTAGGGGACATGAATAATGTGTGGCAAAAGAAAAGCTTAAAACCATAGTTGCCATATATATTCAATTTCATAATTTGAATTAACTGTTTTATCACAAGCAATCCTGTCTATCACATACGTTAAGTCCACTAAAATTATGCTAGACATTCATAATGGCATAGGCCTATTACAGAATTTGCCTTTTAACACTGAGGACATACAATCTACCATTAGAGGTCAGATTTTAGTCATGAAAAGTGGCACATGCCTTAAGGGTCAATGAGTTCACTTCCACAATCATCTTCCCAAAATTCTTTATCACCTGATGTTTCTACAAGTAATAACATACTAGACACGTGCTTTAGATTCTTAAAGACATTCCCCACCTAGTAAACATACTAAACCTGAATTTGCCTTTTAGAACTCAAGATGCAGATTCTACCATTAAAGTGGAAAACTTTTAGTCATGAAATATTTCTTGAGTTTTAAGCCTAGTCAGTTTACTTCCATAACCATCATCCTGAAATCCTTGATAACTTGATATTTCACAATAAACAACATACTAGATCTATGCACTAGATTCTTAAAGACATTTCTCACCTTATAAACATACTTGGACCTACAAGTTTTTTAGCATTCAGTGTTGATGTTTTGTAGCTTTGGGCAGGTATTCTCACATGGCCTTGGTGTCGAGCATGTGAGAATCTTCGTTGGCACCAAATTACACTTTCGTTTCGGTGAAACACCCTTGTATTTTGAATTGGGGGCTTCATGGGTTTGATGATGGGCTTTGTGAGCTTGTGTAGGGGCTTCACACCCACAAGGAGGAATAAAGAATTCTAATTTAATGTTGAGTTTAGTGGAGGGCTCCTTAGAGTAAACTAAGGGCTTCTAAACTCACATTAGACTCCTATAAAAGGAGAGGAGAGATTGTGACAATCTCATAGTGACATTGTGACATAATGGAGTTGGCATAAGTGAGTTTGCACTTGTGCCAAGGAGCTTGGTGATTTCAGCAAGGGAATTTTTGCAACTTTGGCAAATCTGGCCTAGGGTTGTGGATCTTCTATTTTCTGTTCTTGGCAGGGAAATCACACGTGTGAGGTGAAGGCCGCATGTGTGGAGGATAGCCGCAGAAGGGAAGAAGTCGCACGTGTCACGTGAATCGTACGGAAGTGTCCGTACAGTATTTCCGTACATGTACGCGGATCTCAGTGGAGACAATTGTGTATGTATGCGGGGCTCAGTGGATACAGTCGCGGATGTGCAGGGACGTATGACAGGATTTTCTGGGCAGGAGCAGGTCCGTACAGGTTGATGTCAGCAGGCCATACAGGTGGTCTGCAGCAGCTTTGTAAGTTGGAATTTCCTGGGATTTTTTTGAATCGATTTTGCTAAGAGGACTAGTTTTGTCCTCAGTTTTGGTGAGCAAGGAGAGGAGCAGGCCGAGGGCTGGAAGGACTCAGCCGCAGCCTAGGAACCTCAGCTAAGGACAGTGGATAAGGCTGGAAGGACTCATCCAGACTTGGATACGGAAATTGGGAGGGTTTTGTAAGTATTCTTGGTATCTTTCTTTTATGTAAGAATTGGGCCATTGTCCCTAGTACGGTAGCCCATTGTTCTGGATTTAAGAACAAGTGATTTTGGGCATTAAATTCTTGTGTACCAGTGTATGATTCAATCGCTGGTTTATTTTCCGCTATGCTAAATAGTTAGGCATCTTAGCATGTTTATGTTTACACTTCAAATTGTGTAAAATTTGTGTATACTGTTGAGAATATAGACCAAACCTGAGGTGTGTGTGTATCGGTCTGGGTGCACTACGAAATCTAACATTCAGGAGGCACATTGCCAAGGTATATTTTTTATTGTGAAATCTAACTCATACCTTAAGACTCGTTGAGCTTAATTCCAGAATCATTGTCCTGAAATTATTTCTAACTTGACATTCCACAACAAACAACATACTAGACCTCTGCATGAGATCCTTTTGTACTGCTATGAGGAGTTGGATGTCAATCATAAAATTGCCATATGATCCTGCAAATTTACATTGTAGAAGAGAAGCTCTGAAGTTGGCATCCTTCACATGTTATTTCCATTAATGACTAATGAGGACATGTGTTCCCACATTGTTTCTTGTGTTACATTCTCCAATCAATGATTCAAAAGACCAATGAAAGCCTTTTGCACCTACAGAGTTGTGATGGCACAGCATACTCATTAAAACTTATATGATATTCACAATACCATCTTCCTTTAGTCTTTCTCAAGCTGATTTTTCACTAACAACCTCCTATAGTTTACTAGGAAGAGGATGAGCAAAGCATATTGCAAACTTCTCCTGTACAGTACACCCATCAGATCATCATCATCCATCACATAACAGGTTTAAACTTTAGATTATATTTATACCCAAAAAATGGGTCTACACCTCTACTATAGTGATTGAGGACACTCTATGGGTTAATATACATTACTGTAGCAAGAAACCCCCAAAGTAACTAGCTTTAAAATGACCAAGACTGGTCCACTTCCAACCATCCAAAGTTAAAGATCAGATAGCACCCCACAATACAAGCAGAAAAGAGTGTCTAGACTCTAAGGCATAGTTGCATGTAACTTCCTCACCCTTAAAGTGCCACTACAGGATCCAACCCAAATCCATTTTTGGCTGTTACAAGAACTGGAAACAGGAAACAGAACAGGACAGGGGAATGGAATGAGAAATGAGGCTAGAGGGTTTCTCCCCACCCCCCACCAAGCATATATTGTGCATGTACTAATATTTTGTATGGGGTGTCTAAGGACCATTTTCATGACACTTGACAGGACGACACCTATGGACTTTCTATAGACCAGTTTGTAGATCATGGGCACTAGCATGGTGCACATGTTAGTTTTGATGCTACCCTTATGTTTTATCCGGCCTTTGGCCAACCAAGGGGAAGCTGGCATTCATACAAGATGGCACGGCACGATCAATGTATCATGCCCTTTCAATCTCTTCAGTATATCAGTTGGATTGCTCATGTTTGTACCATTGGTGGAGGTTGCTTCAGAGGCATATCATGTATCTTTCATCTTGTTGCAGGTGCTTTTCCATGGATGATCATTGTTGAGGAGACCATATTATTATTCCCCTTGCTCTTGATGTCCTACTCACTACTTTCACTGGGTTGCTGCATGGTTGGTGGGTTCATGTCTTGGCAGTGTTACACGTATCGTGATAACATCGGAATTATCGCCAAACTGAACCTTGGCAATAATATTGGCCAAACTTATCACAATTATTCCGATAATTTGTATTTATCACGATAATTTCCGATATTATCACGAGTCGAAGGAAATTGTCGCTTTGTTGGGATTCTGGTTGGTTTTGACTTATAAATTCGGTTTTTTGGGTTTTATTCTCTCATTTTCCAAACACTGCCTAAGGGTATTGTGACCATTTTCCTACCAGCAAACAAGAGGAAATCCAAAGTTTTCGTTGCCATCATGTAAGCATTTGTGGAGTGGGGATCTACTCCAATCTACCATATCCATTGAACCAGGTATGTCAAAAAAACATTGCCCTTGTTTTCTTTGTTTTTCAAGATTTAGTATAGGGTTTGCAATGTCCATTAGATATACCTCTTTTGGCCCTTTTTTAATGGAGGATTTAACACTTATGTAGCTATGGTATTTTAATTGTAGCATTTTTTAAGTGTTTTTGTGGATTTAAATTCTAAATTTCCCCTATTTTTTTTGTCCCATAGGTTTACAAATTTCATCAGTGATCCACACATTTCAAAATGCCAAAGCCATTGGACCCAATGTGGGAGTATGGTCTACCTTATGATGTCCATAACAGAATGAAGTTAAATTGCAAGTTATGTGGTATGGAAATGTTTGGTGCATCAGTCGCTTGAATTACCACCTTGCCAAAATCCCAGGAAATGGGTGGGGATTTTCCCAACATCTACCCCGAAAATTGCTCACATTGCAAATCAATCCATTTTTGCAACGGGTAGGAAGAGAGATCAAAGGAAAGAACTCAGGCTTGAGCTTGCAAATAGATCTACAAGCATCTCAGGAGCGGGGGAATGCCAATCTTCGGGCTCACATTCCACAATGCCTATCCCCTTAGCATCCTCACCTTTATTTGTGTCGAGGTCAATGCCTATGTGGCAACCTTCTATTCAGTCGATAGTGAAAACAGAGGAGGAGGAGGAGGTTGACAAGATTATGGCAAACTGTTTTCTATAGAGTCACATACCATTCAACATTGCCAAGAACCCATTCTACCACTCCATGTTTGAAACTATTGTTATTGTTGGTCCAGGATTCAGGGGCCCTTCTTGTAATGAATTGAGAGGGCCTCTCCTTCAAGGGAAAAAGGCCTATTGCACAAAGAGATTTGGTGAGCTTAAGGAATCATGGGAGATCACAAGATGGAGTCGATGGACCATTATGTCAGACGATTGCACAGGTGGGAAGGGCAAGTCCATTCTCAACTTCTTGGTTAATTGTCCTAGGGGAACAATATTTATCATATCTATTGATGCATCTGCATATGTTAAAGATGCACAGTTGTTATGTGATTTGTTGGATACCTTCATCCAGGAGATAGGTCCACAGTATGTTTTCCAAGTCATTACAAACAATGTTGCCAATTATGTTGTTGCTGCAAAGTTGCTCATGGAGAGGTATCGGAGCCTATATTGGACTCCTTGTGCTGCCCATTGCATTGATTTGATGCTAGAGGACATGGAAAAACTTCCTTGGATCAAGGAAACTGTTGAGTCGGCTCGAAGTGTTACAAAATATATATCTAATCATACATATGTTCTTACACACATGAGAAAGTTCACCGGGAACAAAGAGTTGGTTTGTCCTGCTATCACACGTTTTGCGACTAGCTTCATTTCTCTTCAATCTCTCTGCAATTTTGTGTTAGAGTTGTAGAGGATGTTTCCGTCAGATGAGTGGAATACTTGTGTCTATAGCACTAAAGTGGATGGGTAAGCCACAGCCCAACTTGTGAGACATGATCAGAGGTTTTGGATGGGAGTGGAAGAGTTGTGTGTTGTCAGTGAACCTTTGGTAAAGGTTCTTCGCTTGGTTGATGGTGAGAATCCCTCAATGGGCTACTTGTATGAGGATGGATAGGGCCAAGGAAGCTATCAATCGGTACTATGAGGATAAGGGAGAAGAGGGATTCACTAGACAAGCCAAGATATGGAGTGTGATTGATTAGTGACGGAAGAACTCTCCATCGTCTAATTCATGCAGCAGGGCTCTACCTCAACCCCGCATATTCTTATGCATGTAGATTTAGGTTTGATGCAGAGGTTATGGATGGATTTTTCCAATGTGTTCAGACTCCAGAGGATGGTGTTGACTCCCGTTGAACGCTTGGAGATTTCCAAACAAATTGAGATATATAAGCTCGATGTTGGGACATTTGGGTATCATATGGCTATCCAAGACAGGACCGCTAGGATGCCAGGTAAGCTACAAGTAAAATTTATTTCAAACTTTCAAATTCCAATGTCTTTCCTTTCTATCTATTTGTTACTCAATGGAAATATAATTTGTTGTCTTTCCTTTCCATTTATTTGTTGTAGATGTTTGGTGGAAAAACTATGGCAGAAGAATCCCAGAGTTACAAAAACTTGTCATTCGGGTGTTGAGTCAAACTCGCAGCTCTTCGGGGTGTGAGTGCAACTGGAGTTTCTTTGAAAAGATACACTCCAAGAAGTGAAACAGGTTAGAAATGTTCAAATTAAAATTTACTTTTTTATAATTTCATTAATTTTAATTTATGCCCATGGGACATCATCCTCTAATTACAAATTGGCCCTCATACAGGTTAGATGTCCACTGCCTCAATGACAAGGCCTATGTCTACTACAATCTCAGGTTGTGGGTGAGGCAAATAAACAAAGTACCCGACACTGATGACATTTCAATGGATGCGCTTGACACCACAAGTCCGTGGAGGGTGGAGACCAAGAGGCTTATCATGGAGGAGGGCACCTGAGTGATTGGAACATGATGTTGATGAGTTGGAGTTGGAGTTATCAGAGGATGTTCCACTTCCAGGACAAACAAATTTGGAGAGATTGCCAACTAGGGGAAGAGGAAGAAGACATCCCACTTCATCTTCCACCTTATCCCCATAAGTTGCACCTTCCACCTCAGGCTCAGCCTCAACACGTCCACCTACTGCTTCTAGAGGAAAAGTGTCAAAGGTGACCTTTGCCCGTAAAAGGGGTAGAGGGAATCATTGATATCTTAGTGCATCATGATTATGTTGATATTATGGTAGTTGCGGGAGGTATTTACCTCCACGTGTAAACCGAACGAGAATAGAATATTCCGGGAAGCAAGAAGAAACCCTAATGAGTTGGCTAATAACCCTAGAAGACAAGTCGGCTCAAGAGGATAATTGGTATTAGATTATTAGCCTCCAAGAGAAGAAGTCGGCCAGAAAAAATATTATATACTAAGTAAATAGGCACCCAAAATGAGATGTCGGCCCAGGCAGTTAGCCAGAATTAGTACAAATACAGGAGGCCAGTCTTCATTCAGGTAGGCATTCTCAGAACTGCAGAGCTCACTTGTGCGCACTGCAGTTAGCCAGTTTGTGCGCAAGTTTGGAGGAGAAGTTGTCGTTGCAGCTGCTGCAGCTAGCAGATTACGTTTTGGCTTGGACTATCTCTTGGTTATGGTTTGGACTATCTGATCAGCTCTTGTTTGGTGCGTTATCCTTGGAGAAAGGTGTGCTACCCTTTGTTTGGCTATCTAGCCTAGGGTTTGCTTTCGGAGTGATTCTCTGTCAAGGTTAAGGTGCTCGGAGGGTGGCTTCAGCGTATGGTTGAGTGACAATAGTGATATTGTCTATGGAAAAACGAGCACATCCATCATATTCTAATAGGTTATGGGCCCACACCTCCATTCAATCTAACCACTGGAAAGAAGCATAGCCATAAGGATATTAAGCTCGTTGGAGAGCTGTCGCTAGGGTTTCTAGCGGGAGCAGTCACCAAAGCACTGTCGCTAGGGTTACTAGCAGGTGCAGTTGCAGAAACCCTAACCCTCTCGTTGAGGCACCTTAAGTGAAGGGATTGACCTAATTTCCAGATAGACCAGTATGCCCTAGCCTAGCGCATCTCCTGGTACTCTCAGCAAGCCAAGATGTCAAGTTTGAGTTTTTGGTCAAATCTAGGGTTGACCAAGTCAGAGCAGCCATGACTTACTCTATGAAGTCAGAAAACAAGTTAGATGGAGCCTCTAACTTCATAGCGTGGAAGACAAGGATTGACCTCATCCTTGCCAAGAATAAAGTGTTGGTTATCGTGAAAGGAAAGATCGTGGAACCAGAGTTTGAAGAAGAAAAAGAGAAGGAACCACAGAACGTTGCAATTATAGAAAAGTTCAAAGACGGTGATATCAATGCCATGAGTATCATAGTGGACTCTATAAAAGACCACTTGATACCCTACATCTCCCATCTTGACTCATCGAAGAAGATGTACGATGCCC
>JZKD02S1353361.1:155121-167739 GCA_000966675.3 Picea glauca
ATTTCACCACATTACTACTTTGCACCTTGGTACAATCCACATCACATACACATTTCATCATATCCCCATTCATAGAGGGTGCATGAATCATTTTATCCATATTCATATAGGTTCCCCTTCATAATTAACCATTCATTTGCATATTTCATTATTTCACATCAAAGTGGTTTGGGATATTTTTATTACTGATTAATTAAACTCTAAACATTAGTTTGAGTGTTACATTATTGGCCTATTTCTATTCATATATTATAAACCTTCATTAGGGCCTTGTTATCACAGGATTTGTGTAAAAAAAATTCTTAAGCAATTAAGTGTGTATAGTATTCTTTAACTTTAGTCTATTAAAACAATAATTGCATGCATAAGGATCACTGAAAGAAAGACATCCACAGTATACACAAGATTTATCCTGGGAAACCCTCGTGGGGGAGAAAACCCAGCAAAGCTTCTTCAATATAGATTCTTCAACAAGTACAATGTCTCTCTCAAGAGAGATCTCACCAAAACAGAAGATCCACCAGAAACCCTAACCAGAACAGATTAGCGCACCACTAGACCAAGATAGTCCTTCACCAAATAACCAAAACCATTTACTGAGACACCCCTCCTTTGTAGCTGTGTCACTCCTCTGTAGTTGCGTCACTCTCCAAGACTTGCACACTGTATGAGAGAGCTAGTTGTATGTGTATACAAATGAGGCACTAGGCCTCTTATAAATACTAATTGGACTGCCTAGAATTAGGTCAAGGTCGACCTGTCCACTTTACTCTTCTAATTTACATTTGACTTGTCAAGGCATAATAGGGCCAACTTTTACAAAGGCACAATAGGGCCGACTTAACAAATATAATATAACATTAATCTTTAGGGTTTTGTCTTGGTCAAATACAATATGAATATCTTCAACACTCCCTCTTAGCAAGGAAGGTATTCTTCTGGCACGAACATCACAACTGCTTCTGCTCTTCTGTACACTTGACCATTGACTTGTTGAATTTCCACGAATCTATATTGAAGAAGTTTTGTAACCACATCAGCATCCAGGATCTCATCATCCATCCGAGCTTTATGTAATCACAGGGCTTTCACTCGCCAGCTCACACAGAATCTGGCATCTAGTTCCACAATGAACTAGTAACCTCCAGTTGGCACACCAAGAAACTGGTCCACAATGACCAGGCATCTAATCACGAGGATTAGGCGATGTAGTGTGCACACATTACCCATCTAGCCCAAGGCTAGAAAACACCTCCAACCACACATGTTGGCCCACCAGCTAAAAATTCGAGTAACTAACCAGCCCTGAAGGCATGGAATTTACTGACCTTGTGCGAGGTCATGCTAATTGGTGCCACAGTCGGTAACTTTGCATACCAAATTTTTTCACTGGAGAAGCAATCTGTGTACGAGGCTTTATCACTGGGGTAGCAGTAACTTGGTGTACCAGGATTTATCACTGGGGTAGCCATCTGCGTACCAGGCTTTATCAATGGGGTAGCAGTAACTCGGCGTACCAGGCTTTATCACTGGGGTAGCAGTGACTCGACGTACCAGGATTTATCACTGGAGTAGCCATCTGCGTACTAGGCTTAATCACTGGAATAGCAGTAACTCGACGTACCAGGCTTAATCACTGGAGTAGCAGTAACTCGACGTACCGGGCTTAATTACTGGAGTAGCCGTAACATGCCCGTGAATGACCACCCGTTGCTTCTGCCACACACTAAAGCTGCTGCCCTGGATCACAATTGTAACTCATCACTCCCTCTTACTAGGGACGTCCTTCTGGACAACACCAAGCTTGTCTCTGAAGTACACAAACTTCACTTTCGACAGAGGCTTGGTCAACACGTCAGCTATCTTCTCATCTGTAGCGACATATTGGAGCTTCATTGCTCCCCTCTGTACCATATCTCTGATATATTGGTAGCTAATCTTGATGTGCTTGGACTTGTCATGGAACACAAGGTTCTTTGTCAACTTCACACAACTCTAGTTGCCACACAAGATACAAGTCGCCTCTAACTCGAGATCAAACAATCCTGCAAGCAGCTTCCGAAGCCACACTGCTTCGCTGCTAGCTGAACAAGCTGCTATATACGTTGCTTCAGTTGTACTGAGCGCCACACTAGTCTGCTTCCGGCTGAACCATAAGATCATGGTTGATCCCATACTGAAGCAACATCCAGATGTACTCTTCCGGTCTGCAACACTACCAGCCCAATCTGAACCAGTGAAGCCTTGTAGGATTATCTCACGATCTAAAGCATATCTGAGTCCATAATCAATTGTACCCTTCAGGTACCTCATCACATGTTTTGTTGCAACCAAGTGAACACTTCTTGGCTCAACCATAAATTGACTCAATGTGTTCACCGCAAAACATATATCTAGCCTTGTGCTCGTTAAGTACAACAACGAACCAATCATTTGTCTATACATGGTGGCATCGATTGTCTCTCAAGATGTATCGCTCAACAACTTCAGATTTGTCACCATTGGGGTAGGATGGCCTTGCAATCCATCATTCTGAATCTCTTTAGAATATCAACAGCATATTTTCTTTGGTTAAGGAAAATCTCACTCGGTCTCTGCCATACCTCTAGACCTAAGAAGTAGTGCATCATGCCTAGGTCTTTCATCTCGAACTCCGCAACAAGGTTCCTCTTACTATCAGTGATGAGCTTCTCTTCTCCTGTCAGAAACAAGTCATCCACATATAATAGTAGTATCGCGGGTCCACAGTCCACAACCTTGAAGTACAAGTTGGAATCTTCCTTACTCTTGGTAAAGCCCAAGATCTTCAGAAAGCTGTCAATTCTACCGTACCATGCTCTGGGTGCT
Source organism: Picea glauca (assembly GCA_000966675.3). NCBI lineage: Eukaryota > Viridiplantae > Streptophyta > Pinopsida > Pinales > Pinaceae > Picea > Picea glauca. The sequence goes on from JZKD02S1353361.1 coordinate 157,969, forward strand.
TGCTTTAACCCATACAAGGCTTTCTTCAATCTACACACATGTCTGATAGTCATGTGTCTCAAAACCTTATGGTTGCTCCACATACACTTCCTCTTTTATTACACCATTTAGAAAAGTTGTCTTCACATCCATCTGGTGTACCTTCCACTTCTTTACTGCATCTAATACAAGTATAGCTCTAATCGAAGTGTATCTAGCCACAGGAGCAAATGTCTCCTCATAATATATTCCTTCTTTCTAGGAGAAACCACGTTCCACAAATCTTGCCTTGTACTTCTTGATACTTCCATCTGCTGATTGCTTCATCTTGTAAATCCACTTGGAACTTACAATTGTCTTCTCTTTCGGTCTTGTAACCACATCCCAAACATCATTCTTTACAATGGACTGGTACTCTTCAACTATGGCATCCTTCCGATCTTTCTTCTTTGCAGCCTCTTCATAACTGGTAGGCTCTACATCAATAATGTCACTAAGCAATGCCACATAGCTAGAGTAAGGACGTGGTCTCTTGCTTTCTCTAAAGGATCCATCTGGAGCACCATACTTTTTTACATATTGAATGATTTCTCGAGCCCAAGCTAGTCTTCTTTTCTTGGTATTCATCTCTTGGGATGAATCAGCACGTATCTGTGGTTCTTCCATATCATGATCTTCTAGTACAACATCACCACCTGCATCTGTATCTGTAACTCTGGGAGCTTCATGCTCCTCATCATGAACCTCATATGAATGATGTTGTCTCGATCTACTGAAAGTTGTATCTTCATCGAAGATGACATCTCTGCTAGTCTCAATCTGACGATGACCAGGGATATAAACTCTATATGCCTTCGATGTCTCTTCTGTAAATGTCTCTTCTGGTGTCTTGTTCCCAAGTACTCCGTGAGGACCTCCGTTCTACACATATACAGCGGTCTTGGTTGCCTATGCCCATAGATGCATCAGTAAATCTTGATCATGAATCATGGCCTCCACTATTTCCATGATTGTATGGTTCTTTCTTTCTGCCACACCATTATGTTGAGGATTGTAGGGAGTAGATTGTTCCCTCTTAATCCCAACTTCCTTACAGAATGACTTGAATTCATCTGATGTGAATTCACCTCCATTATCTGATCTCAAAATCTTTATCTTCTTCTCAAACAAGTTTTCAACAAGTGCCTTGAATTCTTTGAACTTGTTGAACACTTCATTTTTAGCCTTCAAAAAGTAAATCCAAGTTTTACGTGAGAAGTCATCAATAAATGAAACATAGTATACATACCTGCTAAGTGAAGCGGTTGACATTGGTCCACACACGTCTAAATGTATAATGTCCAATACTCCCTTAGCTTTGTTATCATTGCTTGGAAATGGTTTCTTCATGTTCTTGCCTTGTGTGCATCCCTTGCATATTCCTTCATGTTCCACTTGGATTTCGGGCAAACCTATCACCATCTTGCTCACGATCGGTAGGGCTTTGTAATGTATATGAGCAAACCTCCTATGCCATAGTTCACTTGGAGTACCTGTACTGTGTACTAATGCTAAAACAGAATGTCCTTTTAACTTGTATAAGCCTCCTTCTTGTACCCCAATCACTACGACATCATCAATGGATTTTCCTCTATGCCACATGAGGACTTCCCCATCAATGAAAGCAACTTTGAATCCTTTCTCATTTAAAATTGAGATAGAAAGGAGATTCTTCTTCAAACCAGGTACATACAACACATCCTTCATTTTCATTAGTTTTTCGCAGTCTAAATTGTAGGATGCTTTTCCTACTCCTTTGATGGGATATTGATAGTCATCACCTAACTTCACCTTGTGAGGTGAATCTTTCTGAACTAGATCTGAGAGAGATTCCTTATAACTAGTCATGTGCTTAGAAGCACCACTATCAATAAGCCATATGTCACTTCCATGAGTGATTGTACTTGTAAGAGTTGATATCAAAACATATTCTTCACTTGAGTCTTCTTCTTTGGTTTTCTCATGATCATGTTCATCATCTTCTGCGGCATGAGCATGATGTCTTATATACTTTCCTTTTCTGACCTGACCTTTGGAGTTGGGACAGTTTATGGCAATGTGTCCCGTCTTCTGACAAATGAAGCATATGTAACTTGAAAAATCTTTCTTGAACTTGTGAGACTTTTGTAATCAATGAGGTTTATTATGTGAGTGAACTTCCTTCTTGTTCTTTCCTTTTCGAGTAGGTGTTGTTAGGGCTAGATTTTCTTTATCGCCTAGTTTCTCTTCTCTTGCTGCTAATCTAGCTTCTTCCTGAGTACAATCCTCCCACGGTCTACTAAACCTTGTTAGCCTTCTTCTTTAACATATACCCTAAATGAATGATTCCCAAGATCTAGGGAGACCATTCAATGTAGTCATCATCAACTCAGCTTCTTCGATTGTGTCTCCAATGGCTTCTAGTTGTTCTTTGATCTTAGACACTCTTGTGAAGTATGATTGGATAGTTTCTGAACTTTGCATCTTCACATTCTTGAGTTGTGTCCTCAAGGTCATCTTCCGATTAATATTCTTTCCTTCATACAATCAGGATAAGGCATCAAACATTTGCTTGGAAGTTGTCAATGTTGAGACATGGAGGATCAAATGATCCTTGATAGAATCAGCAAGGATTCTCTTTGCCTTCACTAGGTTCTTTTTGTACTTTGCTTTGGCCTCATCTTCATCAGGTTCTGGAACTTCTTCTTTTAGAAAATCTTCTCGATCATTTTCTTCTAGAATGGGCATCACTCTGTACTTCCATGCTCGGAAGTTATCAGCACCTTCAAGATTCTCATCAAGCTTGGTACTAGGTGCCATCCTGTGCTTCAACAATACAATAAAGAGATAAAACTTTTCAAAGAAAGGTTTTGTACTTACCAGAGAATGTTATGCCAAGGTGACCAGTTCCAGCTTCAATTCTGCAGCTGCTAAGACTAGGGTTTATGAGGAAACCGTAATTTTCCAAAATGTGAATTTTAGAATTTTTCTCTGAGGGAAAGGTGCACCTTCCTAAGGCGAGTTCTTTGGTTGTCTTACTTTGACCAGCACCCTTCAAAAAGTGGGTGAAAACACCTCCTAGGGTTTGTGCAGTTGCAGCACCAGTTGCAGTTTACAAAACTTCGTCAAACTGAGAATCTATTCCCAAGGAAAGATGCGCTAGGGTTAGGGGAGTATCCTTGTGGTCTTAGTTTCCCCAACAAGCTCTTCTAAACTACGCAAATGGCTTCTTTCAGGCCCACTCTGATAACATGTTAAAACTCTTTTTAAGCAGTTAAGTGTGTATAGTATTCTTTAACTTTAGTCTATTTAAATTATAACTGCATGCATAAGGATCACTGAAAGAAAGACATCCACAATATACACAAGATTTATCCTGGGAAATCCTCGTGGGGGAGAAAACCCAGCAAAGCTTCTTCAATATAAATTCTTCAACAAGTATAATGTCTCTCTCAAGAGAGAACTCACCAAAACAGAAGATCCACCAGAAACCCTAACCAGAACAGAGTAGCGCACCACTAGACCAAGATAGTCCTTCACCAAATAACCAAAACCCTTTACTGAGACACCCCTCCTTTGTAGTTGCGTCGCTCCTCCTCTGTAGTTGCATCACTACAGAGTTGCACATTGTATGAAAGAGTTGCACATTGTATGAAAGAGTTGGTTGTATGTGTATAAAAATGAGGCGCTAGGCCTCTTATAAATACTAATTGAACTGCACAAAACTAGGTCAGGGCCGACCTACCCACTTTACTCTTCTAATCTACATTTGACTTGTCAAGGCACAATAGGGCCGACTTTTACAAAGGCACAATAGGGCCAACTTAACAAATATAATATAACATTAATCTTTAGGGTTTTGTCTTAAATACAATATGAATATAATAATAATATCTTCTGAAGCTACTCAAACTTCAACAATTTGTACTTGTGCAAATCCCTCCACAAGATCCCAATCTTGTGTAACAGTTGAAAGAATCTACCACTGTCACCTAAGTAGAGACTTCCCTCGTTTTAGTGATGGAAGGAGGTCCACCACAAGGGAGGATTGCCTGGTGACCTGTTAGCACAAATTTCCACCCTCCAATTGAGCTCATATACATGTTATAACAGTGATGAAAACTTGGCTAATTATAGGAGAAATAGCCCCAGATGTCACGGGCTAAACCCCTCTCCGTTTGGGCTAGGCCTTGCATGCCTCTGGGGGGAGTCCCTGGGCATAATGAAGCGCCCATGTGACTGATTTAAGGTCTGAAAACTCGAAAATCAGCGAGCTGTTTTGCCTTGGACAGCGTGTAAAGCAGTCCAAAACGGTGGAAAAAGTTGATCTAACACACTTGGAGGGAACCTGCAGAGTTAGCACAACGATAATAGAATGGAAAAAGAAAAGAAAACTACTTAAAGGATTGATACCATCACAATAAATAGTTCATAAATGACATCAGATTTGCAAATTCACCACAATACCGTCAAGAAGAGAGGTTCGAACAATAAACACAAGCTTCTTTATTGATCCATCTTTTCAAGAAGGTTGGTTGCGCCACAGTTGATAAGCTCACAACCGATACAATGACTACTTTTCTCAATGATACGCCACTAAACAAGAGAGAGAGAGAGAGAGAGAAGAATGAGGGAGACATTATGTTGCTCCTGCTAAGAACTGACGAAATAACCAATGGCAAGTCTCCAATATATAGCTAGTGAGGGTGCACATCCAAAGGAAGAAGAGAGGACGCATGGGGAGGATAATAATAGGAACTAGGTGCATGATGGAAGCATGTGAAAAGGAAAAAACAAAAGTATGAGTTAGAGTGGGAGAAAATACGAAAAGAATGTGAGTTTGAATGGAGTGAGAGGCGAGTTAAGAGAGAGAGAGGGGGTAGGTGAGGCACATGGATGCATGAGATAGGCTAAACATAACTGCATGTCCAAGTGACTGAGACATGTTGTCAATTAACTAGCCATGCATCCAGATATATGAGAGAGGAGAGGGCACATTGAGGAAGAGAGAATGAGTGGAAGTGAGAGTGAGAAAATTGCCCAAGTCAACTGGAGTAAAGGGGTAGGTGAAGGCTATATTTAACTGCCAACACATGAGTGAGGTTCAGTTAACTCAATCAAGAGGTTAGCTATACGGCTAAACTCTTGCGACCCCTTCTCCATCATAAATCAATTATCACATGCTCGAATATTTAGGAATATGCTCCCTAGCTTAGGTGGATGCCACATCATTGCCACATGTCGACCTCTGAGGATGACTGGACCTGCTAAATATAGCAGCTGCTAAAAATATCCATCCAGCCCCAAAAATTTGAAACTTGTCGACACTAACCCAAACTTTCCACAAAATCTCGACATGACTGGGCGAGCACCATCATGTGCCTACTGCTAAAAATAGAAATTCCTCGTATGTCCATAATATTATACTCATTGCATTCAATTTTCCGCAAGGAATCCGAATCCGAAATTAGAATCGACATGCGAGCCATGGTACTCAACCAGCTAAAAATAGAAAGTCGTTTGAATGCCCTTGACTTTATACTCATTGATCTTGTCTTCCTGCAAGGGATCCGAATCTATGATCAAAACCGACATGTGAGCCCTGGTGCTCGACCTGCTAAAAATAGCAATCTGGGCCACATCGTCTCGAAAAAGGTCCCAAAAACTCTGGATGTCCCAAGGATCAATATTGTGCTCTTAGAATCTAAATCTGGGGCCTCGAGAAAAACCTGCTAAAATATAAATCTTCAGCGAGTCACCTAGACAAGTGTCATCGGGCCTAGAATTGTGCCAGGACTCATGCTGTACGCTCAGAACTGCCTCAAACTGTCAAGAGACCCACTCAAACCGTGTCTCCTAAAATTTAGTAACACTTGTATCTCTCTCAAAATGCATGGAAACTAAGTCATCTCTTACTCTAAACCAAGCGACCATATACTGATCATGTGCTTGCCTTGTGTGGGAACCAACCTCCCGCTCAACATAAGTACTGAACTCTGGAAAAATCTCAGTATGCCAACCCCAATGTTGCATGTTGGCCCTTAACCCTCAAGATTTTCAAGGGTGAAAATCTAAGGGTTAACAATGGCGACTCAAGGGAACAGAATCCCCCTATGGGATGTCGAGAACCATAAGAATCTGTGTCCATATAATCAAACAGATGCCTCGTGAGAACTCTGTACAGTGTAAATGTACCAATGATGCTCTGTGAACTTATGAATGTGTACCAAGAGTACCCCTGTAACTATGTGGAAGGATAAAAAGGCCCAGTAAGCTAACCTGTAGTACCAAATCATGTCCAATGGTCCATGGAGTCAAAGTATATAATCCTCCACTGAAAACTGAAAACCAAGGGGTCTCATCCAAATCTGCTATCTGCTACCACCCAATAATGTACACTCATCCCTGTGGTAAATGTGTTGATGTCGACACAAGGGAGAGAGTCACTTCATCAGATGTCAATAGTGTAAACACCTGTGAAGTGCGAAGGAGCACCACCAATAATGTCGATGGGTCCTAAGGTACGAGCACAACCTGACACTGTGAAAGATGTTCTGAAGTCGAACAGTGACACGGATCATCTAATCAAAGACCCAATGATGCTCAACCTTGTTGGATGCAAAATAACCACCAATGAGGCTAACGGCTACCAAGGTGCTCTACTTCTGGGTCATCTATAGATGATGTGTTGAAGTCAATAGAAGACGACCTGCTGAAAAGAAGAGCAATGATGTCTCTCTTGCCTCAGGGCGAAGTGATAACTCAAGAAGATCAAGATGACAGAACCAGGTACCATATCCCTATGTTGGATGGGGGGACAACTGACTCAGCGGAAGAGTGAATGATAAGAGATGAGGAGACAAGCCATAAGATGACTCAAGACACTCCTATGTCTCCTCAAACCTACCCATCCTAAAGGCAAAATGCTTCGGGAACAATGACAAATAGAACCCCCATCAGGCTCACTCTAATGATAGACACAAAGGCTTGGCGTGCATAAGATAGACATTGAAATTTTGACCCAGGATAACATTTATGGACAACCATTTATTCAAGAAAAGAAAGACGCACAAGACTCAACCACATGCTGATGTGACTAGGGAAAAATCAACAACACTTATGCAAAGACTTAAGAAATAAATACTAAAGGGAAAAAACAGTACAAGGAAAGTGTAGATTGTTGCGCTAAAATTGTAAAAAAACAGCAAGAAGGAAATACTGAAAAGACAATGTTGAAAGGAAAGACAAGTACCCTAAACCCAAAAATTTTACCTCAAAGTTGCCATGACTAGATCATAATACTCAAAGGACCAATATAACCATGCAGCCAGATGATCAGTAGAACGAGAAAGGTTAGCACAGTCAACCTTCCAAGGGGACCAACCATGAAATCTCATATGACCCAAAGTCACCTTGAAGTACTTGTTGGTGAAGCCACTACTGAAGGGTGTCGATTGACTAAAGGTTGGTTGGGGCGTAGAACATGGTATTTTAACGGTAACAAGCATGAATGCATGAGAGCTGAAATACCTACATCACTCTGAGCTCAACTGGGTCATGGTGTACTCTGATATCCAAGCTCTGATCAATCTCAGGTTCCTAAAGAACAACTTCGGGATGTGGAACTGTAAACAAAGTATGAGGGATATCATCCTCTAGTTGAACCAAAAGTGGCTCCTCCTGTTGTAATGGTATCTGATCAAGTTGTTCCTGAACCACTGTTGTGATAGGTAAGGATGAAACCTCTACTAAGATGGGCACGGGTGAAATCCCCTGTTGACTAATCTCTACTTGGTTAACATGTGTTTCCTCCTCTTGAAACTTTTCATCCTCTTAAAGTCTTTCATCTTCGCTAATGGGAGGAACCCATGAACACTCTAGAGTAATCACATCTTCACCTTCATCTTCTTGGAACTCGACCTGTGACTCAATTGGTGTAGCTATTGGCTCTGGATCATCTAAAATCGAGCTATCACCCTCCTGCACTGGTTGGTATGAGACATGGATCAAAGGGAGTTCACAAGCTGCAAGATGATTTCTTTCTAACTTGATAGCGGCAGCTTGCGCTTCCTCCAAATTTTGAGGGTCTTCATTCTTGAGAAAAACACCAAAAATACCATCAAATGCCTCAAGATAATAAATCAAAGCAACATCTTCATTAGGCCTTACTCTATAAAAAATTCAATTATAAAAGTTGGAAAAATGGGCATTAAATTGGAAAATACTAAATAGTTTCACTTTCATGCTTTTTAATAATTGAAAAAAATGTGCAAAACAAGAAAATGTCTCGTTTATTTGCCCATCTGTCGGTGAATTTCTCCTGGAAGGAATCTCATCCATCAATAGAAGCATCAGGAAGGGATTTGTAATTTTGTACCATGCTCGTGCCTCCCCCTCGAAGGTCGACACAAACATCCTCATCACCGCATCCTCATGTTCCACATTAAAATCCCACACCACTTGTAAAAATTTATCCAAGTGATCGCTAACCGATTCTCCCAACCTCCCTGAAAACAAAGTTAAGCGTTTAAGCCACTTACGTGCAGGCAAGTCATGAGGATAATCTAGGAATGCATCAAAACTTAGTGGGTCAAAAGAAAAGAATCTCCACCTTACTATTGGCCTCACAGTTGCATCCATATTGTTAGTCTTAGATAGAAAAAGGCATAGCTACCCTACTAGCTTAAGATGAAAATCAAAAATAAAGATGAAGATGTCGAAGATACACTCACCATAATGCTCGTCGAAAAAGAACTTACTTAAGAACTCGATATGCTTATCAAATTTGAGAAGAGTTCTTGGCAAAAGAAAGTCATGTTCTAGAAAAAGATATTAAAGTTTGTTGAAGCTCGGAACTTGACCTTGTGAGGGAATCGAAACCGAAAGATCTTCTTGTGCAAGTCCCCTATGGAGTCGTCCATGTATCCTGTGGAGTCGCCAAGTGAGTTAGAAAAAATAAATTAATGTAAAAACTCACCAATGTTGTTGTCACCAAGGCTTGCGTTCCCCGGCAATGGCGCCAATTTGTTAGCACAAATTTCCACCCTCCAATTGAGCTGATATACCTGTTATAACAGCGATGAAAACTTGGCTAATTATAGGAGAAATAGCCCCAAATGTCACGACCTAAACCCCTCTCCGTTTGGGCTAAGCCTTGCTATCCTCTCGGAGGAGTCTCTGGGCACAATGAAGCGCCCCTATGGCTTATTTAAGGTCTGAAAACTCAAAAATCAGCGAGCTGTTTTGCCTTGTACAGCATGTAAAGCAATCCAAAACGGTGGAAAAAGTTGATCTAACACACTTGGAGGGAACCTGCAGAGTTAGCACAATGATAATAGAATGGAAAAAACAAAGAAAACTACTCAAAGGATTGATACCATCACAATAAATAGTTCATAAATGACATATCAGATTTGCAAATTCACCAAAATACTGTCAAGAGAGGTTCGAACAATAAACACAAGCTTCTTTATTGATCCAATTTTACAAGAGGGTTGGTTGCGCCACAGTTGGCAAGCTCACAACCGATACAATGACAGCAATAAATAACATTTGTTAAGATTAGGGTTAGAGAAGTTAGTAAGATAGTTGAGAGAGAGAGATATTAAATTTAAATGCTACTTTCACCACAAGAACAACTCTAGCCTAGTGTCGTTGTCCTCTATGTTGAATTTTAATGAAGATTTGTACCTTGGACAAGTGGTTCCTATGGGTTTTTAAACTTTTACCTAGGGATGTGGTCCACAACTTAAAAGTGGGTCTTTTTCATAAAGT
>JZKD02S1353361.1:173435-187150 GCA_000966675.3 Picea glauca
TTATTTATTTCATGTGTTTCAGTCAAATATCATTTTAATATTTAATGCATATTAATGTTTGGAAAGGGCATTAAACATTTGGAGTGATAAGGAGTGATTGAAACCGGGATTGGGATAAATTGCAGGGTGAGAAAACACAGTAAAAATCAACACTCTAAGGCTTATGGAGTCAAACATGCACAACCTTGAGGATTGAACTAGATGAATGAGAAGGATGAGGTCTAAACCCTAAGGTGCAAACACTCTTGGGCCTTAGGAGTCAGGACTAGACCTTGAAGAAAATAGTTCCGAGGGTGCAAACATTCTTGGGCCCTAGGTGTCGTTTTCCTTCTTCTAAGTCAACTAGATCAAGGATCAAAGACTAAGATTAAAACCCTAAGGTGCAAACACTTTTGGGCCTTAGGTTCTTAACCCTAGCAATGGATGCTTTCACAAAACTTGGACAATAAAACTTTGTGAAGGAGAGAAACACTTAGGTCTCCTTCGTAGGGTTTCAACAAGACAAAGTAACATGCAACAAGAGAGTAATCAACACTTTAAACATTAGCAAAAGACATGAAATTGCAAAAATTACTTCTCCAAGTTGCTAGGCCATTCAAAATCTTAGTTGCAGAAATAAATCATCCAATAAAGAAAGAACATCCACACAAGATCCTTCTTCCAAGATAGTGCATGAGATCAAGAGACATAGAGACATAAATAGCGAATTTTTTAAGAGTTTCCCAAACTCAAGTGAGTGAGGAAGTGATGATGAAAAATAAGGGGAGCGCTAGCCTTATTTATAAGGAAACCTAGCACTCCAAAATTCACCAATAAGAAAACACATGTCTCTTAGTGGGGCCGACCCCTCAGATTTATCTTTAGAAATGTCAAAAATCCAAGAATAATACAAAAATGGCCACACGTGTGGTGACGTCAAACCGTCAATGGGCTAGAAGGGCCTCTCCAAGGCAATGTGTCATTGTCTGAGGTGCTAAGGTGATGGAAGAATGCTACATCCTCTCTCAAAGTCATCACTAGCGTCCAAGTGACAACAAACCCCATCATCTCCACAAACCCTAGCATTACATCATGACCTAAAAGCCCAACTTCCAAGGTGCAAGGGGTGGCGTCCGAAGAGGAGAAGGTTGTGCATCATCTCTAGGTGTCCTCCAATCATCTCCCTATGCAACGTCCTCCATCCAGTGCAAGATAGCCTCTGGGGTGTAGAGCCCAAGGTGTGGGCTTTCTTCCCATCTCTATGCCACCATGACCAAATTTTTCAAAATCAAGCCCATCTATCCATCATCCAAAGGTCCTAAAGATGTGAGAGCCCATGTCTAAATGTGTCAAGTCACTGGGTGACTCGCTGCTTTGCATCACACGTGCCAAATCCTGCAATAAAGGCACAACGTCCTAGGTGAAAGCCTGGGGAATCCTTCAAAAAACCATGTCACAGTCATCCAAATCAAAACAGAATATGAAATCAAGTAAACCAATGTTCATAAGATATATTAGTCCTTGAATCATGCAAAGTAAGTTGTTACTTAAGATATAAGCCACATGAATAATTCACCTTAATATCCCCTTCAAATATCAAACCAGCTCGGGACTTTATGTGAGTTGGCAAGTTTGAATATGGGAGGGCCTTCATCAAACCCGATTAGGTGTGCCAACCAAAACAGTGAAAGAAAAGACTTGGGTAGATGGATAGGTCCCAAGGGAAACAGTGAAAGAAAATAACCCTTCAATATATATAAGGGAACCAATTAATTGCCTATACACATGGATCTACCAAATCTAAATCTAAATCTAAATCTAAATTCAAATGTGGAACCATGGTAGTGGCCAAGGGTTTACAATCTCCATTGTATATTGTATACCTCACCTATACCCTGCCAAATTTCAAGACACAAGAAGGTGCCTAAGACCAATGTCCTCCTTATCAATTTATGGGCCAACTCTGTCTTGCACCATGCAATGAGCTTCTTAGAACTACTTATAAGTATCGGGTCATCCACATACAAAACCAAGACAAGAAAATCAGATTTATCAAAAAAGTAATAAAGTTTAGGATCTTGGTGAAGCCCAAATTAAGTAGGTACTCATCAATCCTAGAGTACCATGCACACGGTGCCTACTTCAGGCCATAAAGGGCCTTCTTCAACCTACACACAAGGGTCACTCTCTCATGTGCCTCAAAAACCCTCCACTAGTTAATGTATACTTCCTCCTCAATTAGAGCATTGAAAAATGCAATCTTTGCATCCATCTATATAAAGACAAAGATTGCAATCTTTGCATCCATGGAAGTAGACCTAGCAATAGGAGCAAAGGTCTCCTCCTAGACACCTCCCTCTCTCTACAAAAATCCTCTCGCTCTGAACCTAGCCTTGTACTTCTCTATGCTGCCATCAACGATATGCTTTACCTTATATAGCCACCCAGAATCAATGACTAATCTCCCCAGTGGTATCAACATAATTTCAAGACATCATTCTTCATGATGGAGTTATACTCCACCATGGCATCTCACCATACCTACTCTACATTCACCACCTCAAAACTGGAAGGATCTAAGTCAATGATGGAAGACACATTTGTATTCTATTCACTAAAATAAATACAATGTTATAGCTCGAAAATCAACATCTTTAACCATCTCAATTGAAGACCATGGTCGTCCTTTAACCATCTCAATGCAAGACCATGTCTGTCTTTTATAGAATAAGAAGTTTAGGATTTACAAAAAGTGTGAACAATTCCTATGGAATGCCCAAGGTAAGAAACCCTAACCCTAAAATAATCTAGAGAAGTGCTCCCTCCTTGCATGGATAAAGCCACCAATATTCAAGCACGCTAACTGGAGAAAACGACACATATATGCATGCACCCTCCTTAGGATTTGCACGCCACCTCCTAGAATAAATAACGATCATGCCAAGCACCTAAACTGGAAACTCCTCTATTCATGCACAATCCTAACTTAGAACCATATATGAAATAACTGTAATAGGAAAGGATCTCGAAAAGATTCAATCGGGATCCTTGTTTCAAGAAATAATCAAGATCCTTGTTTCATTGATTGCATCGGGATTAATTGGGACCAATTCAATTAATCAGAGATTATTTCATCTATGCTTAGAACTAAAGTCATACTGAAAATAAAACAATGCTTCTAACTTTGGAAAACATTCTAAACTAGAAATCAACTAAAATGGGTACATGCATGCTGAACCCCCTACCTCTCTCCATAATTGTGCCTCATCCTCATTAAAGCGTCTCTATGTTGTTGTTGCACCCACAACCACACTGTTGTGCACAAGAATCAAGAGGAACAAGGATCTATTGCAATTGTGCACCTGTTCAAGGTGGACATGCATTGAGCAACACATCTAATCACTAACACCTTGGAGTGGTATTCTCTAGCCCATCATAGTCGTAAGGTTTGGAACCTACACATAAGACAAGCAAATTGAAACAACAATGAGAGGGTACTCACAACTATCCTCTCAAACATATTCTCACAAAGAAAATGGTTCTGCACTATATCATTGTAATTGGGTTTGACACCCATCCCCTCTTCACTTCCATGATCTTCCATGAAGTGACCATGTTGCATAGAATTGATGCATGGTGGACTGCCATTCATGTCAAAATACATATCCTTACCTAGTTCTCCAATCCTCTATGTAGATTGCTGCCAAGTTGTCATAAATAGTTCATATGCTAGAGCTTATTCTCTCTCCAACAAATAAACCTAGATATAGAGAAGCCTCTTCCCTTAGTGTTCTTCATTAACAGTCCCCAACTCTATAAGATGAATATTGATAGAGGTATCGAAACAAACATCTACAAGTCCTACTTGAAAGCCACATAGACAAAGCCAAAAGTGCACCTAACTCCAAAACTTCATCACCACTTCCATACCTACATGCACTTCAAGGATGACCTCATCTATACTCCAAAATATAACAGATGCAATAACTGTGTAGCCTAAGAGCCTCTAGACCAACTTCGTGGTTGTTCCCATTAGCAACACATAGAGACAGATTACCATCTTCATAGGGAGCATCACACACGTAGATTGTGTGTGAGACCCTGAGTCAAATGACCATTTTCATGTAGTGCATGAACCAAAGATGTATCGCCCTGCTCCTTCGTGTGATACTTCACCTCCAGCAAAAAAATTCTCAAAAAGAAATCTTCCCACATTGCTAATTCCACACTCATCACCTCTCTTCCAGCTCCACTTCAATCACAAGAGGAATCAAGTTAACACTCCAATACTAGGTCAACCAAAGCAGCACAGACTCCAAGACACACAATTAGTGGATGGAATGAATCTCGTCACCCACATCTTCTTCGGCTTAGAAGAGAGGAGAGCTGATGGTTGACAACTTTGTTTGTTTAGGGATTCTTTCTTGATGTCCTTTAGATCCTCACCAATTTTTTTTTCCTTTGGGTTTTCTAGACTTTCACTGTATCTTCTTCTGACACTCACTTTGTACTCTTTTATTTCTTCAGCAATTCTCACAGAGATTCTTTAATACTCCCAATGTTCACTTAAATTTGTACTGTCTATAGTTAAATGGCCATTTATAGCACTATTGCACATTAATATTTAAATAAAATTAAAATTAAATTCATTATTTTAGCTGCACTTCATTTGATCTGTGTATGCCCGAAAGCCATAGAACATACACACACGCCTCCACACCATAAACAATTAGAAATTTTAGCTATGCTTTTAATTCAGACACCTTTCAAGGCTGTTAATTGAACCATCAAATAGCAGCCATATGGCTGCATTTCTGTGTCCAATAGAAGATGTCTTTAGCTGGCATTCCAGATTTTTCTCTCAAAGCACATTTCTTGCTTAGAAATAGCGTGTGTTATAAACTTGAAATCATTTTAAAATTTAAATCACAGTATTCTTCAATGCATATAAAAATGATTGCCCTGGATAACAATTTAATAGATGGGTTAATCTCAACTTACATACTGACTGATTAGCACAATAGCAATATCATCCTTTGTTGTAAATTCCTTAAAGGCATCTTCAATAGCTTTTACTGTGGTCTCTGAAAGAAAACAAAATGAACTATACAATTATCAGAATTAGCAAGAAACAAAGAAGTTTAAGAATGTTGAACACAGACACATTTATAAACATTGATAAGAAAACATACAGACAGAAATTAATTTATGATTGTGTCACATATTTATTTCCAGCAACCTCTATGAAAACTAAGTACCAATTCATCTCTCTAAATTTCAGTCTTCATAAATCAACTGCCTGGACAATGGAAAGTATACCAGAATGCCAATCTATGTTACCAAAATCAGAAAAAGAAAACAAAATGCTAAATAGGAATAGAAAGAGAAATTGCTAGAGGGTTCAGGGGAATAAGAACCATGAAACCACCCCCTCTCAACGTATATTATGCATATAAAATTGGTTAGTAATGAACTAATGTAGTGCCAAGACAGGAATGGGAATGGAATGAGAAATCAGTCTCCTAGTCAGGTTTCTGGTAACATCGGTGCCAATTGCATACATAGAAATAATAAAAGAATATCATTGTCAGAGTAGACAGTATCCTGATGGTAGAAATCCATCAAACTTCAAAAACATTTTATCCTCCAATTGGCTATGTTTATGAGAAAAAGAACTGGAGGAGAATAAAACATTGGATTTGGTAGCATGACTAAAGATCAGAGGCAGCAGGAGAACGTGATTAGGGATCATTGATGCAGTGCTACTGTAACTTACATTGAGGGTGTTAAGAAATGTAGCTTGAGCAAGAACTTCTTGCACAGATTCAGTGTGAACATGCGGGAAGTGGTTCGAGACATTTCTTTGGTGACCACCTTGGTGATGGGAAAAGGGCATAAATAACTCCACAGAGGTGTTTATTTCATTAATGTGACCCATACATAAATACAGTGAGGACATGACTATTGGTTTCAACTTCCAAGACCTCCGATGACTCTTGACATTCACCTATGACTCTTCATATTTCTCCTAGCTTAATGTTTACAAAGATATTTACAATGTACCTCAATCCCTAAGGATTAGGTATCTAACATTCTCCCCCTTAATCCGAAGGGGTGTTTGTGAATCTAAGCATCATTGTGAACTTTTCAAATTTTTCTCTTCCAAGCGCTTTGGTGAAGATGTCAATTATTTGCTCATTTGAGGAACAATGTCTCAAGTGAATAGTCTTGGCCTTGTAGAAATTTAATGACAAAATCAGCAAGTAAATAATTTGTCATACACTTAGCAACCTAAAGATAACCGTCTTCTATGAACTCTGAAATGTCTAAATCCACATTCAGAAATTACCATAAGCAGAAATACACATTGCTAGGTAATTTTGCAGCGGAATAAACACAATGAACAGCTACCATTCAACTCAGAAATTTAGGCAAATGCCAAGGAAAACTCCAATGTGGGGAAACCCAATGAGAGAGAGAGAGAGAGAGAGATTTATTATTCAGCTTCAGGAAAGTACATATCAGCAGCAACAATACAATTTCCAGCCAAGAGAAAAATACCTTACAGCACCAAAAACTGTGCCAAAAATTTCTGCCTCGAAAAATGTGCCAATTCCATACTATTGTACGGCTTGCCCAGAAACCTGTAACTTGAAATCTGTACCCACAGTCTGCTGTACGGACTGTCCTGTATGGCCCAGCAGCAGCAAGAAAAACCCTCTAAACAACCTCGAAGACCATGCCCAGTCTGCCTCGATTTCCGTGCCCTCTTTCCGTTGCTGTACGGACTGTACAAATCCATACAATACGGCCTCCAACAGCAGAAAAATAACCCAACACTCAAACAGAAATGTTCACTTGGGATTTGTGCCCAATATCTCTTGGGAAATGTGCCCTCTTTGCTGCCCTAACTTTCCTCTCTCAAGCCTACTCGAAAATATCTTTCAATCTCCTTCTCTTGTGTCTTGCACACTACCCAATGCATTCTCTTATAATCTGAAAGTGACGCTTCACCTTCTCCAACCCTAGATCTAATGGCCAAGATCTAATCTTGCATTTACAAGATCAAGGACCATGATTCATTCCCTCCAAAATAAATCACTTTAAAATATTAAAGTACATTTTCACTTTATTACATAAGTGCACTTTATGAAATAAAGTCACTTTAATATTAGAAGGTACACTTCATTAAAAAGTCACTTTAATAAAAGAACCACTTTATTACAACTTTATAAAAACCCATTATAAAGTTAAGTGCCTAGTAGTGTCAACATAAGGTTACATCCACATACAAGACAAAACATGCGGAGTACCTCCCGAGCTAAAAAGCTAACAGGCCTCTACATTATATCGAATCAGATGGTACTATGTTTCCCATGACAAATCTTCTTCTTGAAGGTTCTTCCTTTTCATAAGATATTCTTTAATAATTCTAGAATGTAACACCTTTCCTTTAGTGGCAATAATACCTTTTGCTTCTAAAATAATTCTTCCTTTCTCATCAAACACTGGGATTTTTGTTTGAACTGATTGGGCTTGTCCCAGCACCTTCTTGAGACAGGATACATGTGTTAAATTTTGAGCTTGATTTCTTAAGCGGATTATTTCTTTGAATTCTCCAACACTTTGATTCCAGCTTAAAACATTTCAACAATATAGAATCATAACTGAATAGCAATAATCATGTAGATACGTAAGCATGCACATCAACAACACATATACCCTGGGGAAACCCTGTACAAGGAGAAAAACCCCAGTAAATGATATTCCTTTATTGCATTAATAATGTAAGATCACTTACAAACATCCACCATGAAAACTCTGCTCTTAAAGAGCTTGTCAAGTTGACTCTGACCTAACAGAGACCTAAGAGACCTTGTTGATATATATATGTATCTGAGTTGCCTTCAAAGACTGAGATACACTGCCTCTTATGAACTGATATATCAGCTCTGATATGGGCTGTTGTTGCTGCCTCTAATTGACTGATATGTTGTCCTGTATAGGACTGATATACTGTCATGTTTAGCACTGATATGTTGTCCCTTTATAGGACCGAAATGCTGACTCTTACAGCATTGTTTGTTGCCTCTATATGTGCCTCTAATCTGCTGATATGCAGCACTGATCCGCTGCCTCTATATGCTGTCTCTACAGCACTGATTGTTGTCTCTATATGCGCCTCTAATATGTTGATATGCAGCACTGATTTGCTGCCTCTATATGATGTCTCTATCTCATTGATATGCGCCTCTATATGCCTCACCCTGACCTGCATAGAACTGTGTAGAAGAGAGGGGTTGACCTCTGCTTATAAAGGAGTGAAGAGGAGAGGGCTCGAAATAGAGGTGTGAAAGCATGCTTGACTTAACTTAGCATTACACTTTAATTCAAAAATAGAACTAGCCTTGAGACTTCAGTTACAACTCAGCATTACACTTTAGTTCGAAAATAGAACTAGACTTGAGACTTCAGTTACAACTCAAGATTACACTTTAGTTCGAAAATAGAACTAGACTTGAGACTTCAATTACAACTCAACATTACACTTTAGTTCGAAAATAGAACTAGACTTAAGACTTCAGTTACAACTCAGCATTACACTTTAGTTTGAAAATAGAACTAGACTTGAGACTTCAGTTACAACTCAAATCTTAACAAGGCAATTCGAATTTCTCTTCATGGTGGATAATGTTACACGTGCCAACGCACTAGATCAATGCATTTATATCATTTGCAATATTAGGAATATCGTTTGTTTCTAGCTCAGGAATTTTATATTCAACCTAACTTTTGCTAGATGCCTTGACTTTTACTCATGGCTCACAAGGCTTGACTAGGCTCACAGAGGTTGTACGTTCCCCCTGACTTTTGCACTAGTCTATCTATGCTCACAGAGATTGTACGTTCCCCCTGACTTTTGCACTAGTCTATCTATGCTCACAGAGATTGTACGTTCCCCCTGACTTTTGCATTAGACTTACATAGCATCTCATTCGTCCTGACTTTTGGTTTGACTCACAGAGATTGTACGCTCCCCCTAGCTTTTGTCAATACCTCAAAAGACTAGTTGATTCTCCAAATCTCCTTGGCTAGCCTCAGGGTGGCCCATATGACCTCTCATTTGAGAATGACTGTCAATGCTGCCAAATTTAACAACATGGAATATGTTATGGATGTGACAATTGTTTGGCAATTTCAATCCATAAGCTACTTCGCTAATTTTTTTGTTAATTTGAAAAGGCCCATAGAATTTTGGAGCCAATTTGTTCTTTCCTTCTTGTTTAAGGGACAATTGTCCGTAAGGTTGGGGTCTTACAAACACCCAATCGCCTTCAATGAACTCTCTTTCTGGTCTATGTTGGTATGCTTGTTGTTTCATCATATTACGAGCTATTGCTAAGTTTTCTTGTAATATTTTGATTATTTTCTGCTCTTCATCTTATTGATTCCTTACTGCTTGGACTTTACTGTCAACTAGTGCAAACTCTTTCTATTTGGGTGGCTCATAACCATATAAGGCTTGGAAGGGAGTCATTTTAGCTTAAGTGTGACAAGTAGAATTATACCACCATTTCGCTAAATGTCACCATTGGGACCATTTATTATGCTTGTCTGTCACAAAACAACGGAGGTGTTGAGATTGTAGCAAGGAAGGTCTTCCATCATCATTACAGCGTCCTAGGATGATGGAGGACAATGAAACTTAGGCTAAGTAAATTAATTAAATATTTTCCTAAGTCTAACTTAGGAAAAGAACTGTTGATATGTTATAATCTTCAATTGACTTTATTGAGTACTTTTTCTAAAGTTAAAGTGAAAAATAATTTAAGTTGTGGTTTTTTAATCTTGACCATTGATCTCATCATGAGGGTGAGGGTTGATCTCAGCCCTCAATCCTTTTGGAGATTAGGGTTTCACTTACTCAATGAAGAATAAAGAGATAGGTTGGGCTAAGAGGGCGCACAAGCAGAAGAGATTGATTAGTGAGAGAAATTGATTGCAGATTTGCAGGGTGAGAGTTTTGCAGGAGGACAGAGGAGAGTCCAGTAGGTGGATCGACTCATCTCTTCACCAAATCGCAGAGGCTAAGCTTCAGATCTGGCAGAGTCGTACAAAGTGACGTAGGAGGGTCGTACAACACGCAGAGGTTCATCTTCTTGCTATTGTTTCGTTTTGGTTCTGTTTTGGAGGGTCTAGAGACTGAACGATTTTGTTGGAGAGGGTTTTGCTTAAGATTATTCGGCTGTTGGCAGAGATTGATTTACTTTGTAAGAAATTTGCATATTTTCCTGCTCAGAAATAATAAATTCTCAGATCTGCTGCACCGGTTTGCCCATCTTGGGTTTTTCCAGGGACTATTGTCCAAAAATAAGTGTGTTCATTTTGATGTGATTGTTGTCTTCTTTACTTTCAGTTCCTAGTAATTTATTTCTGCTATGTATTTAATTTACTGTGAAGAAAAACCCTGAATAATCAGTTAAATTAATTTTGATTGGTTTAAAGTGTACTGTGTTTAGAAATTTCACAGGAGGTAAGTTCCTAATCATTTATTTACGATTTTTGTCTAACCATCTATTTGTGAATGATAGGCTGAGCTGATATTAAAGGTTATCCCAGTTTGTTTGCAAAAGTCTCTCGAAAAATTTCCCTTAAATTTTGCATCCCTATCGCTAACAATGACCTTCAGAAAACCATGCAATTTATAAATGTTTTTGCAAAAGACCTTAGCAATTTGTTTTTCTGAGTTTGTTTTCTTTACTGCCATAAAGTGTGCATATTTGGTTAATCTGTCAACCACAACAAAAAATTTATCCCTCTCATTAGACATGGGAAACCCTTCAATGAAGGCCATCGATATTTCTTCCCACTTTTGGTTAGGAATGTGAAGAGGATAAAGTAATCTTGGAATCATAACATTTTCATTTTTCTTTCTTTAACACATGTCACACTCGGCGACAACTTTTTGAATATCCTCGTTCATCCCTTTCCAATAAAATGATTGCCATGCATTATAGTAGGTTTTGAAAAATTCTACATGTCCTATCACTAGAGAGCTATGTGACTCCCTTAAGACCTTCATTTTAAACTTCAAGGATGGCATTAGATAAATTCTATCCTTATACCACAAAATTCATTTATCCATTCAAATTTTGGGTTTTGGTCCAAATTGTTGATTATTGAATAAGATTCAGGATCTTTGGCATACTCAACTCAGATTTCATCCAACCAATCAGGGATCACCACTCTTGTTGCATATGTTGTTACATCGTCATCTTTTCGTCACAGCACATCAGCAATTACATTGTTTTTCCCCCTTTTGTGTAATATTTCCATATCAAAGGTGGAAAGTTTTTCCATCCATTTTTGTTGTTAGGTGGATAATGTTTTTTGTTGTAATAGGTATTAAAGACTATTGTGATCCATACGTATCGAGAATTCACTTCCCAAGAGATATTGTTGCCACTTAGCTAATGCATGTATAATGGTGAGCATTTCTTTATCATATGTAGATTTTAAACTTTCCCTTTTGTTGAGCTTTCGGCTCTCAAACACTATCAGATGGTCGTTTTGCATCAATACTGCACCTATTCCAAAATCGAAAGCATCACACTCTACTACAAAAGGCTTCATAAAATCCGAGGTTGCTAATACAGGTGTGAATGACATAACCTTTTTCAATGTCTCAAAACAGTCTTTCGCCTTGTTATTCCATTGGAAGGATTTTTTCTTTAATAAGTTTGATAGTGGTGTTGTCAAATGAGCGTAGTTCTTGATAAACCTTCAGTAATAACCTGTTAATCCTAGGAATCCTCTTAGTTTTGAAATGTTATTTGGTTCTGGCCATTCCGTGATTGCTTTGATTTTGTTGGGATCCACCTTGACTCCTTCCTTGGATATGGCATGGCCAAGGTATTCTACTTCTTCCTTACCAAAAGTGCATTTTGATATTTTTGCATAAATCTGATTTTTATCTAGGAGAGAAAGTGCCCACTCCAAATGCTTAAGATGCTCCTTCCATGTCTTACTGTAGACAAGAATATCATAAAAAAAAACTAATACAAACTTCCTTAGGTAGGGTTGAAAGAGTTCATTCATAGTTGCTAGGAAATTAGCAAGGGCATTGGCTAACCCGAATGGCATCACCTTGTATTCATAGTGACCTTGGTGAGTTCATAAAGCAATCTTCGCCACATCTTCCAACCTTACTCAGATATGATAGTACCCTGATCTCAAATCTAATTTTGAGAAGTATTTTGCTCCATGGAGTTCGTCGAACATCTTATCTATGAATGGCATAGGAAAATTGGTTTTTATAGTTATTTTGTTTAGGCCTCTATAGTCTATGCATAGTCTGAAAGATCCATCCTTTTTCTGAACCAACACTACTAGGGATGCATATGGGCTCCTACTTGTTGTAATAATCCCACACTTTAACAGATCTTGAATTATTCTTTCTATATTTGTTTTATGGTGGTGAGGATATCGGTATGGTTTGATATTAATCGGTGTTGAGTCTAGTTTTACCTCGATTATATGTTCTATCTTTCTTTCTGGTGGCAACTTCATAGGTAAGTCTTGGAATACCTTGTCATATTTTTGGATTAAGGCCTCAATCTCTAGGTGTTGAGAATGGACCACTTTTGATGCTAATATCTCCATTTGATGACAATGTGCAATGTAATCCGATGTTCCTTTTCAAATTAGTTTCTCCATTTGTCAAGAAAATATAATTTGGGTGGGGGTGGCTGAAATCCATACAATTTATATTTTCTTCCTCCCCATTTGAATTTAATAAATTGTTTCAGGTGGTTTGCCGAATAGGTCCCTAATGTTTGTAACCATCAAACTCCTAGGACAATGTTTACTCCTCCTAAGGGTATTGTGTAGAAACCAGATTCCAATTCATAATGTTCTATTTGTAGCTTGACCTTGTGACACTTTCTGAACCCATCAATTCTTTTGCCATATACCACCATCACTCTTATATCTACAACTAGATACACAAATAGATTTAATCTCTTTGCAACAATTATATCTATGAAACCATGGGTGTTTCCTGTGTCTATAAGTATGTGACATTTTCCTTTTTCACGTGCCCCCCTTAGTTTCAATGTTTACGGTTGTGCTATTCCTATTATTGCAGCAAGGGATACCTTGGGCATGTCCTCTTCAGGCTCTATATTTGGAACATCATTTTCTTCTTTACATTCATATAAGTCACTGCTAGACGTGATTGATTCTTTCTCCGCTTTGCAAGAATATAATTTTTTCTTGTTGCATCTGTGCTCTGGCGACCATTTGTCTTCACAATATATGCATTTGTTTACCCATTTCTTATCTAGGTCATCTTCCCTTAAAGGGGGTGGTACATACTTGTTAGACTTGTCTGTAGAATGTTTTGATCTTTCATTTGAATATTTGTTTGATCTTTTTGGACCTATAAATGATGGCCTATTGAACTTGTTTTTGTGTTCAATTGGTTTTTCCGCATGTCTAGCATCTTCAACAGATTTAGGGTTCCATAGTTTTATTTCACTACGGATGTAATCCTTCAACCCATAGATATATATTTTTAACAATTGTTCATATGTGAATTTGCTTTGTCTTGTGGCCAACACTTCCCATTCGTGTGCATAGTCATTTGCATTCCCTTTTTGATTAAGATGCATGAATTTATTATACAGGTCATCGTCTTCTTCATCATAGAACCTTTTTAATAGGGCAGTGTTAGA
>JZKD02S1353361.1:187160-201943 GCA_000966675.3 Picea glauca
ATGCCCCAGGCATGGTTACCCTGGATCCAGTCCAGGGGCCCTAGACATTCGTCTAGGGTCTTTATCAACTTGGTCCCAGACCACATACCCCAGGAGTGCACTGGGGGCCCTAGAGTTGTCTAGGGTCTTAGCCATCCTCCAGGAGAATGGCTCTCGCTGCTGCATGTAAATTTAACAGGCAGCTGTAAAACTTTACCATTGAAAGGAACGAGCGTCACATTTCCTGGACCATCATAGAAACCAATCGTAAGCTTCCACTTCTAAATTATTGGAGGTTGTCATTATTTTTTCTCATTCCAAGATACCCTCCATTTTGTTGACCCTAACAACGGCTCCTCTACGATCCTTATTGCCATATTTTAGTAATTATTTTTTTAATTTTTTATATTTTCTATTTTGAAATCTTGGGTTATACATACTTCCTGAAAAATATATTTCTGGTGCTTCTTGATTTCTCTAATCACTTGTATTTTGTGACTGTGGACTCTATGGCGGTCTTCGATGGGCTAAGGGTTCTACACATAATGCGTCTACTCATTCGGTTAGTTGGTCAATTATTTTGATCTGTTCATTAAGCATCCTTGTAGTTTCATCCTTGTCGGCACCCCTCATTCTTAATAAGTTTTTCCATCATTCCTCGGATTTTATTAATGTGTCAATTTTGTCTTCTTTTTCTAATATTTTATTGATTTTTCCGTTAATTATTTTTGTCCTTCACCAAATTATTTCTGACTCTGCTCAACATTACCAAGATGATGTCTTATGTTGTTGACTTCGTCTCTATAACGGTTAATATATGTCGGTAATTTATCGTTCTTTTACTTGCTTCCATATTTTTTATTTTCTTTAAATATAACCCAAAAACAATTATGATAAGGTGATAAAGTTACTTTATAAAATAATGATAAAGTGACTTTATAAGGCAAGTTAAGTTAATGATATTTTGAAGGGCACGATTTTATTTTGGAAAAGTCACATATGGTCAAAATAAGAAGGTCGATGAGTTGGATATGGACAACAACAGATAGGGGTACGTGCCCTTTGACCTTTCATTAATTACATTATATTTATCATTATTTCTATTATATTTTATTATGTTTATAACAATTGTTTGTGTGATCTCCAGGAGACAGTTGTTGATCCAAGACTCATGAGATAGCCTGAAATTGACACTCCATTTTTTTATCTCCATCAAAGTCTGAATCAGAATATTCAATCAGGTTGAAGTCATCTACCTTAGAATACTTGAGTCCAAAGTCTTGAGTTCCCTTCAAGTATTTTAGAACTCTTTTGCAACAGACCAATGTCCTTTACAAGGTTTTTGCATAAACCTAGAAAGAATCCCAACAATGAATGAAATATCTGGTCTGGTGGTGGTAAGGTAGATAAGACTTCCCACAAGTTGTATGTACTTGGTTGCATCCTCAAATTCATTCCCTTCTTTTGATGTGAGTCTCAAATTCATTCCCTTCTTTTGATGTGAGCCTCAAATTATGTTCCATTGGAGTAGGGAGAGGGTTACACTCAACCATGCCAAACTTGTTCAACAATTCTCCAATGTACTTCTTTTGGGAGATGAAAATGTACTTTGGATTTTGAGTCACTTCAATGCCCAAGTAGTAGTGAAGATGTCCCAAATCCGTCATCTCAAAGCCTTTCTTCAATTGTTTCTTTAAGGATGCAATATAGCTTTCATTGTTCCCTGTTATCAAAAAATCATCTACATACACTACAAGATATACAACAGTTTTTCCAACTTTCTTGACAAATAGAGTTGCATCATCAAGATTAAAGTGCTTGAAATTCAATTTCAGAAGGATACTCAGTTAACTTTTTATACCAGGCTCACAGTGCTTGTTTCAGGCCATCTAAGGATTTGATGAGTTTACATACTTTCAGTTCTTGTCCCTTCACAACAAAACCTTCTGGCTGAGACATGAAGGCATTCTCTTTCAAGTCCCCATTCAAGAAAGCAATCTTCACATCCATTTGATGAACTTTCCATCCATTATGTGCTACCAAGGCAATTAGAATATGAATGGTAGCCCATTTTGCTATGGGGAAAAAGTCTCCTCATAATCAATGCCTTATTTTTTTGCAAATCCTTTTGCCACGAGCCTCACTTTGTGCTTGTCAAGAGAGCCATTTGATTTGTACTTGTTCATTTGATTTGTACTTGTTCTTGAAGACCCACTTGTAGCCAATTGGTATGGTTCCGAAAGGAGGGTACACCAACTTCCATGTCCCATTCTTGATGAGAGAATCATACTTCTTCTCCATGGCTTCTTTCCACTCATCATGAGAAAAGGCTTCTTCAAAGGAAGTTGATTCAAAGTTAGTAGACAAATTCAATTAACAATCATATGAAACATCCATATCGTCTACATCACCTGAATCTGCATCACCTCCATCTTATCTTGTAGAACTTTCGATTCCTGTTTTTCCAACCTCATCAGGATGAACACTTTCAAGTATCTTTATGAGCCACTTTATGTTGAGATTTGGGTACATTGGAAAGTGGCCCCCATGTGTTTATGAATTTCTAAACACAAAGAGGTGAGTTGGCCATTCAAGGCTAACTTTTCTCACTAACCTTTCCTCACTTATCACCTTTTCACTTTCCATGCATTAGTTTCTCAAAATTCGCCTTAAATTGCTTTTAAACGCAAAATTTCTAAAATTTAGGAAATCCCTAAAAAATAGGGTGAATTTCCCTTTGGCTAAATCTCACTCATCCCTTGGCCAAATCTGGCGTTTTGACATGCGTTGGAAAGCCAAAAATATCCTCCATTCATCCTTGCCATTATTAAACACCAAAACGCATCGTTTTATCCCTCATTCTCTCCTTTCCTTTCTTCAAGTGCACCCTTGTTTCTCTCTCTTTACTCACACGTGGCGCATTGATGTCTCTAGCATCTCTCTCCTCGCTTGCATGTCATATCTATCTTGGCTAAAGCCTATTCCTAGCCATTCTATCTCACTTGTGTGCCTTTATTAGTCTCTTCCTCTCATGCAAGTCTCCCTATTTCCATTTACTCAATTCCAAGTGCACCTTCCTTCAGTTTGGATGCATCTATCATCTATGGCACATTAGACCTTCTATTTTCCTCACATACTCCTTTTGGCATGTGTTCTCTCCCGTGTTTTAGTTCTTATTTCCTCACTTGCAAACCCCTTATTCGCTCACTTGATTTCTTCTTCTTCGCTCATGCGCATTCTCCTCAAGACAAGTGCGCCTACCCTCCTTTTCACTCCACACGTGGTATCCTCACCCATTGTTCTCATATGCATGTGTCTCCTCATCTACCACTTGTCTTTTCTTACCTATGCGCATGTCATCCTCTCTATTCCTCTCTCCTCTCATGTGCATACCTTCCTTTCTTAGCCACCCATGTGTCCTCTTGGTTCTCTCTTGGATTGGCATCCTCATGTGATATATATTGGAGGGTTGCCATGAGTTATTGGTCGGATTATTGCAACAACTAACATACTTCTTATTTCATTCTTCTATCTCGTTCTTAGACTAGTTGGTCTTCTTTGAGCAAAGTGATCATTGAACTGGTTGTGGATTTGTCAATTGTGATGTAACCAACCCTCTTGCAAGCCTATTAATAAAGAAATTTTGTGTTTGTGTTCTAACCTTGTTTCTTGATGGTACTTTGTGAATTTTTGCAATTAGAATAGTAGCTTTCCTTACTATTCATTGTGATTTATATTGATTTTTTTAGTAGTTTCTTTCTCATTCTTTCTCTCTTTTATAGTGCTAACCCTGCAGGATCCCTCCAAGCAAACAAGAACTATTTTTCCCCTTGTTTTGGACTGTTTTAACTCGCTTTCCAAACATAAAATCCGTTGTTTTTTGGCCTAATTTACAGAAAATCAGACTTGGAACAGCTACAAAATCACCCTAGGGACTCCCCTCTGAGGCTGGCAAGCACCAGTGCAAACGGAGAGGAGTCTAGCCCATGACAATTTGGGGCTTTACTCCTTTAATTAGCCAAGTTTTCATCGTTGTTTTATCAGATTTATCAGCTCAATTGGAGGGTGGAAATCTGTGCTAACAAATTGGCATTGTTGTTGGGGAACGCAAGCCTTGGTGACAAAGACATTGGTGAGTTTGACTTTAATTGGTTTATTTTCTAACTCACTCGGTGACTCCACAGGATACAGGAACGACTCCACAGGGGACTTACACAAGAAGATCTTTCGGTTTCGATTCCCTCGCAAGATCTAGTTCTGAGCTTGAACAAACCCTAAATACCTTTCCCGGAACAAGACTTTCCTTGCACCAAGATCTCCTTGAGAAGTTGGTAGGAATACTGAGTTCTTTGGTAAGTTATTTTCGACAAGCACTATGGTGAGTGTAACTTCGACATCTTCAAATTTTGTTTTATTTTCATCTCAAGCTTGTATTAGGGTAGTAGCTATGTTTTTTTCAATCTTTGATTAACAATATGGCTGCAGTTGTGAGACCACCAGTAAGGTGGCGATTCTCTGCTTTTGACCCATTGAGTTTTGTTGCATTCCCAGATTATCCTCATGACTTACCTACATGTAAATGGCTTAAACGCATACCTTTGTTTGTAGGGAGGTCAGGAGAATCAGTTGAGGATCACTTGGTTGCTTTTCAAAATTGTTGGATGATTTTGAGGTGGAACATGAGGATGTTGCGATGAGGATGTTTGTGTCGACCCTCAAGGGGGAGGCACGAACATGGTACAAATCCCTTTCAGATGCCTCCATTGATGGATGGGATTCATTCCAAGATAAGTTTACTGAAAGATGGCTGGATAAGCTGGTGTAACGTCCCCACTTTGGATCATTATATTACAGAGTGTTATGAAGACCAAAGTAGGCAAATGGAGGTTATAGTGTTGAATTTTAATGAAGATTTGTACCATGGACAAGTGGTTCCTATGGGTTTTTAAACTTTTACCTAGGAATGTGGTCCACAACTTAAAAGTGGGTCTTTTTCATAAAGTCACTTTATAAGTGGTAAAGTGAACTTTAAATTANAAAAGAAACCTAAGAGTCACTTAGGGATTCTAAAGGAGGAAAAAGGCCAAATGAGAAGTCATTCTTTCCA
The DNA here is from genome assembly GCA_000966675.3 of Picea glauca. Classification (NCBI taxonomy): domain Eukaryota; kingdom Viridiplantae; phylum Streptophyta; class Pinopsida; order Pinales; family Pinaceae; genus Picea; species Picea glauca. The sequence goes on from JZKD02S1353361.1 coordinate 192,247, forward strand.
AGAGAGATTGAGAGAGAGCAAGAGAAGGAGAAGTTTCCATTTTTTCTGAAGAAAAAAGAGCAGCAAAGAAGTGGCACGAATTCCAAGGCAAAGCATGGCACGGATTTCGAGGCAAATCAGCAGCAAGAAGAATCCGTACAGTACGGATTTGGTACGGCCAAAAATTATTGCACTTGTTCTGTCCGTACAGCAGCACGCAAATCGAGGGAACAGGCGCATTTAATGATCTGCACAAATCGTACGGCCGCCGTACAGCAGCAACAATTTCTGGGCGCGATTTTCTAAACAAATCGTACAGCATTTAATGCTGAGACAGTCCGTACGGTATGGCTGTCTGTGCACAGATTGCGAGGGTGGCTGTGTTGGGTTTCTTCCTGTAAATTTCAAGCACGGAAATCGAGGGAAGAGATAAGTACATTCTGTTGGTTTTATTTTTGCTGATATGTAATTTCCAGAAATTGAANTCTGTGCACAGATTTCGAGGGTGGTTGTGTTGGGTTTCTTCCTGTAAATTTCAAGCACGAAAATCGAGGGAAGAGATAAGTACATTATGTTGGTTTTATTTTTGTTGATATGTAATTTCCAGAAATTGAAGAAATAAGAAGAACTCACTCTCTCTCACTGGTTTTCCCCACATTGGGGTTTTTCCATGGTCATTTGACCAAATATCATTGTGTCATTAAATGTGTGCTTGCTGGTTTAATTTCTGAGTTTTAAGACAGCCATTGAAAAGATCATTTATTTCATGTGTTTCAGTCAAATGTCATTTTAATATTTAATGCATATTAATGTCTGCAAATTTCATTAATATTGGGAATGGGCATTAAACATTTGGAGTGATAAGGAGTGATTGAAACCGGGATTGGGATAAATTGCAGAAGTGAGAAAACACAGAAAAATCAACATATAGCGAGTACAGGGGTTATTGAGGGGTTTTTTGGGGTCCTACTTGCATCATTCATCTTATTTCATCATCATATTCCATTCCGCATAGCTTGGCTTTGGTTCCGTTGCATTCCAACGATTTCCATAATTTTGAGTTATTTTGGGCTATATGTTAATTAAATTCACTAAGGAGGTCATATTCGGCATAATACTTGGAGGAACCTCTTAGTGTAATAGCTCATTGGAATCGGGAGGAATAGCACTAGAGGGTGGGATGATGAGAAGTGACTTTCAATGGCCAGGGAAGCCACAAGGAAAGATAAACTACTTTTTAGAGGTAAAATGCTTAATTAATTAATTAAAGTGATTTAATCAATTAATTAATAATTAAATGAAGTAAAGGTCACTTGGAGAGACAAGGTGAGAAGGGAGGATACAAGAGAGACAGGGGCCTCTATTCTCTCATTATGTTGTTTATCAGTTGATATCTGGCTTCTTGCTAGTGAGCCCATGCACTTGGGAGTTTTGAGGGTTTTGACTTGACAAACCCTAAAGATCATCTCGATGGTGAAATATCCCACCCAACCTAGTCCAAGCTTGGTCACGAAGGTGAAAGATTCCTCCCTCACCATTCTACATTAGATCTATTCAGTCACAGGTGGAATCTACATCAGTTACAGGCTCAGAGAGAGCTAGGGAGCAGCTTCAGGGGGTTATCAGTAGGAGGGTGCACCACCTTGAGAAGATTAGTACGATCTAGGCAGAGGAGAAGGATTCTAAGGAAAAGGACTTTTGGGTTTTCTTCGTAAGGCCTAGGGCGCCTTTCCTAGCTCTTTTCGAAGGAGGTTTCTCTGTCTTATTATTTAATGGACTTAGCACGAGTTGGGAAGAAGGAGGACGCACCATAGATTGAGGATCCAGTCTTTTGGGGGGTCAGCTCTTCATAGTTTAGCCTAAGACTTTGCCAGGGGGTTTCCCTTGGCCCGATCTATAGTCTGGCACCTTTCTCAGGAGATTTGGCAGCTTTATTCTTGGAAGCCGAATTATTGGCTTGGTTCAGCTTGCAGGGCGCATCTGTCATTGGAGACACTATGGTTTGGGGGTCTTCCAGTTGATCCATTGCTCTAAGACTTCTCATACCTTCTTTCCATCATCAAATCTACCTTCTCAAGGAGGTTTGCAGTGCTGGGAGGCCATCGAAGAGGAGGTCGTACTTCCCTTGATCTATGCCAGCCAGGACTTGCGCATTGTGAGAGAGGGCATCACCTTCAGCAGAGGATATCCATTGGTCTTCAGTATTATTTGGTGTTCAGCTTGGTCTTCAGTTTTATTTGGTGTTCAGCTTGTAGAGGCTTTTGGAAGCCTGGATCTTCTTTTATCTTGTATTTTGGAGGCCAGACACTCTACTATCTTATATGTATTCCAGATCTGCTCCATTTTTGTATGAGGACAGCCATTGTTATGAATAAAATCATATGTGAGGTATTTTTGGTTATTCCTTGTGTTGTCGATCTTGCATCTCGTTGAGGTATGTTCCATTGCTATATCTATTTTGATTATTGCTACAAACACACATAAAAACCATCAGTATAAACCGTAGCGCAACCTAAAAGACCAAAACCAACAAAGTGTTTGACAAAATGCCACAACCAGAAAACACATAAAAATTCAATGAAAACGAAATGTTCCTGGCATCTTTGCTTGGGAACATTACAGTGGTATCAGAGCATTGATCCTCCCAGCCAGTGGGGATTAGCGCATGCATCAAGAGCTTAGACTCCTGCCAGCCTGAGGGGTCTTCCATAGGGAGAAATGGATAAACATGAATTGGATCTAGCCATACGTGAGTTGATAGCAGACATACAAAATACTAGAGCACTATGCAGACAAATGGGAGAGAGAGCATCACTACCAGCTAATAGATGTAAGAAAGAACAAAACATTCCTACACCCATTAGGAGCAAGCAACTTTGCTACAATTGCAAACTACCTTGGGAACCAGATCATAGATGTAGGGGTAAAGGTAAGAGGCACATTATTGAGATGCACTATGACAGTGAGGATGAGGAGGTACATGGGGATGCAACCATAGATTCATATTTAGAGCAGTTCGAGGAGACCAATGACTCTTGCACACTAGTGGAGATTCACACGTGTTAGCACCTAGACAGGATGGGCTTCCTACAGTGACTGTGACTCGGTTGGTACCTTCTCATACACCTATGATAGCCATAACATAGGAGTATATCAGTGGCATTACTGATATAGCGGTGGAGCCCTGCGCATGGATTGCACACCAGGGATAAGTGGACCTTCATGAGAGACATGACTTGGAGACAGTTGATCTTACACATGCATATGAGGAGAGTGGGTCACCTCTTTTGGAGACTCCATTGTTTGATCAGGTTGTGGAGACTGACAGTTTGGTGGGACACTTACATCCAGGACCGGTCGGCAATGATGAGGATGCACTCCTTATTGGTCGGGATGACCATAGCACGTATCTAGACACATCTATATGGGATCCAGGTGCAGATGATAGTAGCAGGGTGAGTGCACAGGAGGACACAATTGCCCACACAGGATACAGTGTGATTCGAATGGGGATAGCAGTTGGCAATGGTGTGCAGTTGCACACAGGAGGACCCAGTAGCACAGTGGACAGTGGGCAATTCGGTGCCTTATCTTTTGAGGAGAGTGTTGTTGGGGATTCCATGGTAGACACTAGCAGTGAGGGGCGTGAGGTAGCACCTCAGCAGGACTATGATCAGGAATCACGATACTTGGCAGGACAGTTAAAAGTCATTGAGGACATCATCATGGCAACCACTAGACGCATTAATGACACATGCACTGGTGGCAGATCATTGTTGGAGAGCATCGATGGCACATGATAGTTCAGATGGGGGATTTTCCATGGATGACTTTCATACTCTCAGGGAGAGGGTGACTATGATGAGGGCCGACCACCAGTAGTTGTCTCATCAGTGATCCTGGGTACTCTTCATGCTCCTCCGTCAACTGGTGCTCTTTTGCTAAACCACCAACATGCTTTAGCAATGTGGCTGAAGGATATATCTGACTCTCTGCGAAGATAGATGTAATCTCCTCAAAGAGCTCCTTTGATCTGGACAAAGATTACCTATTGGAGGTTGGCGAGATGTATCACAGGGTACTAAGGGAGCAGGAGATTGAGGTGAACCGACTCACTCATGAGTTGGTGAGCACACGGAGATTCTTGGAAGGCACATAGACAGCCCTTCAAGAATCAAAGTCCAGATCAAAGGAGCTCTTTGAGGAGATTACATCTATCTTCGCAGAGAGTCAGATATATCCTTCAGCCACATTGCTAGAGCATGTTGGTGGTTTAGCAAAAGAGCTCCAGTTGACGGAGGAGCATGAAGAGTACCCAGGATCATTGATGAGTATGGAGAGATATGATCTGGAGACGCAGGAGGATGTCCATGTGTCACAGGGGCTACCATCCACGAGGATCTTTAAGACAGTCGAGCACTCACATATGCATGGGGACTCTAGAGCCAGGGGCAGTTATGAGAACACTTCCATTTGTGTCCCAGGATTGGTTGACCTTCATGTAGAGGTTGACCCAGTAGTACACCTAGGATCCATGATGTTGCAAGAGTATACAAGAGACTATATGAGTATGCAGGAGCATACAGTGGTGAGTGATAGTACACAAAGACATGCAGAGGTGTACGGTGGGATTCAAAGGGACGCATTGGATTGCAGGGAGGAGACACACTTAGTGGAGCATGGAGATGCCTCTCCTTTGCAGCAGCATATAGTCCTAAGAGATCACCTTCACAGTATCAGCAATTTCATGAGCTATGATGGATGGAGAGTGGTTGACCAGCAATTTGAGGAGTTACCCCCTGTTGTACCTGATGAGTGGGGTTCAGTGATGACTACAGGCGAGTATTTACCGTGGGTACCGGTGGACGAGCTTTTGGTTGAATCCTTGGGATTCTGTTAGCCTTTCCCAACACTTTCATCATTGACAACGACATCAAGGGAGTTAGACAGTGGTAGTTGACATGGAAATTTTGTAGGCCGAGACCCCCTGACAAGAGAGTCTATATTGCACTCAGCAGCATAGGGGTGGATCATCAGAGGCAGACAGTTGAGACCTCGTGCATGATGGTGAGCATCTTAGGCCATGGGATAGCAGACATCTCAGAGGGTGACACAGATCCAGATTCTCATGGGGATGAGCATGGAGGGCTTCCGACAGTTATCAGTATGACACATGAGCAGTTAGTGGGGATTGGAAGTGATAAACTTCCAAGTTTTCCATGGGATCCAGGAGTCCATTTGGTTAGTAGGTTGTTTCACCTTATGATGGCCTAGGTTGCGCCAGAGAGCCACATACTTCACTCTGGGTTAGTTTTGAGTGGGCTTGCAGGGGCTTTTCCTATGGAGCAAGACAGTTTCTCCCTTTTGATACTCATGATCGAGTATGGAGATGGTTGGGCAAATATTACTTCCACAAAGGTACTTTTACAGATGCAGCTTTCGGATAGCAGGTCCAGTTTCCACAAGTATTCCAGTGTGAGGATCCAGGAGTGGGGGATCTAGTATGTACATGGTGAGTAGACATTCATGATCAGAGTAGTGCAGCGCCAGCGTGGTGATCTTTGGCAGAGACTAGCATGGGACCCAGGAAGTGCAAGGCTGAGCATTTCATTGACTGATGAAGGCGAGTGGACCCTTGCAGGGGAAAGTTATTTTGACTTTCCATTGAGCTACAATATTGAGGAGAGCACGTCACTTGAGGGTGATTCATAGAGGTCTTGCAGTACCTCACTAGGGCAGTAACATGTGCAATTGGTGGAGACTGTGTTGGTCTTGGTATGGACTTGGAGGATGGGTTCATTTCGGGTTGAGGCCATGTGTCATTTGCAGGAGACTCATGGTGTTGATATGTTTCAGGATTATGCTTCACAGGGTATTGCAGTTCACGTCCTGATATGGGACCCAAGGGATAGAGTGCATGATAGTTCAACTTTGGATGGAGCCTACTTGTGTCCCACAGGTGGACATGGGACACCGGTATTATATATGGATTGATTCAATTATTGCTTGAGAACAAGCAAGGAGAACTGTAATGTCCCCACTTTGGGACATCATTAAATTACAGAGTGTTATGAAGACCAGAGTTGCCAGATGGAGGTTATAGCAAGTACAGGGGCTATTAAAGGATTTTTTGGGGTTCGACTTGCATCGTTCATCTTATTTCATCATCATGATCCATTACACACAGCTTGGCTTTGGTTTCGTTGCATTCCGACGATTTCCATAATTTTGAGTTAATTTGGGCCATATGTTAATTAAATTCACTAAGGAGGTCATATTCGGCATAATACTTGAAGGAACCTCTTAGTGTAATAGCTCATTGGAATCGAGAGGAATAGCACTAGAGGATGGGATGATGAGAAGTGACTTTCAGTGGCCAGGGAAGCCACAAGGAGGGATAAACTACTTTTTAGAGGTAAAATGGTTAATTAATTAATTAAAGTGATTTAATTAATTAATTAATAATTAAATAAAGTAAAGGTCACTTGGAGAGACAAGGTGAGCAGGGAGGATAAAAGAGAGATAGGGGCCTTTATTCTCTCATTATGTTGTTTATCAGTTGATATCTGGCTTCTTGCTAGTGAGCCCATGCACTTGGGAGTTTTGAGGGTTTTGACTTAACAAACCCTAGAGATCAGCTCGGTGGTGAAAGATCCCACCCAACCTAGTCCAAGCTTGGTCACGGAGGTGAAAGATTCCTCCCTCACCATTCTATATCAGATCTATTCAGTCACAGGTGGATTCTACATCAGTTACAGGCTCAGAGAGAGCTAGGGCGCAGCTTCAGCGGGTTATCAGTAGGAGTGCGCACCACCTTGAGGAGATTAGTACGATCTAGGCAGAGGAGAAGGATTCTGAGGGAAAGGACTTTTGGGTTTTCTTTGTAGGGCCTAGGGCACCTTTCCTAGCTCTTTCCGGAGGAGGTTTCTCTGTCTTATTATTTATTGGGCTTAGCACGAGTTGGGAAGGAGAGCGCACCACATATTGAGGATCCAGTCTTTTGGGGGGTCAGTTCTTCATAGTTTAGCCTGAGACTTTGTCAGGGGGTTACCCTTGGCCCGCTCTACAGTTTGGCACCTTTCTCAGGGAATTTGGCAGCTTTATTCTTGGAGGTCAAATTATTGGCTTGGTTCATCTTGGAGGGTGCATCTATCATTGGAGACACTATGGTTTGGGGGTCTTCCAGTTGATCCATTGCTCTGAGACTTCTCATACCTTCTTGCCATCATCAGATCTACCTTCTCAGGGAGGTTTGCAATGCTTGGAGGCCATAAGAGAGGAGGTTGTACTTCCCTTGATCTATGTCAGCCAGGACTTGCGCATTGTGAGAGAGGGCATCACCTTCAGCAAAGGATATCCATTGGTCTTCAGTATTATTTGGTGTTCAACTTGTAGAGGCTTTTGGAAGCCTGGATCTTCTTCTATCTTGTATTTTGGAGGCCAGACACTCTACTAACTTATATGTATTCCAGATCTGCTCCATTTTTGTATGAGGACAACCATTGTTATGAATAAAATCGGATGTGAGGTATTTTTGGTTATTCCTTGTGTTGTTGATCTTGAATCTCGTTGAGGTATGTTCCATTACTATATCTATTTTGATTATTGTTGCAAACACACATAAAAACCATCAGTATAAACCCTAGCGCGACCTAAAAGACCAAAATCAGCAAAGTGTTTGACGAAATGCCACAACCTGAAAACACATAAAAATTCAATGAAAACGAAATGTTCCTGGCATCTTGGCTTGGGAACATTACAGTTGGACAACTTTTCCTTAATGCTTTTGATAATATTAAAAAGAATAAGGATGAGACTATCTATGATTTTAATGCTCGTTTTTTCAAAGACTTATTATAAGATTCCTGCTACCATAAGACTTAATTATGCTTACGCTTTAAATTATTATCTTGAGACATTTGATGGTATTTTTGGTATTTTTTTCAGGAATAATGAACCTCAAAATCTAGACGAGGCCTAGGCTACTGCTATTAAGTTAGAAGGACATTTTATTGTAGCCTACGGTTTCATTTTGATCCATGAATTTCAAATACCAATTGTTAAAGCAGTGCAAAAAGTCCTTGTTACTAAAAATGAACCACAACTTGCACCATGTCAGGTTCCCAAAAATAAGCAAGATGATTGTTAGAATTTGAAGGGAAAACTAGAACAGTAATATTCTTTTAAATTTATTCACTACAGTAGATATAGATCAACAATCAAATCAAAATTTCTGAAGTATACTTAATCACAAAAATAATACAATGGATCTGAACATTAAAGAAAACTATTCTTAACTAAATCTGAAAATGAACATATCCGATCATTAGGAAAACAAGAAACAATTATGAACATTAACTTAGACAAGGAACAGATCTAATCATTAGCAAAAGTAAAATCTGAACATTACCTTAACCAAAACAAAGAACAGATTTACCTTAGATTTTTGTTGTTGTCCTCTTTTCTGCATGCTAAGAAAAAGCTATAATGGTCATGGATCAAACCCTCAAGGGTAGATCTCATCATGATCTATGTGGACAGTTTTGCCAAGAAGAACTTGGTAGGTCTCAAAAACCAATCAGCATATTGAACATCAAGTAGGGCTGATATAAGAACCCCAAAGACGATATTAGAGGCTGAAAGAAAACCCCTAACATCCCAAACAAAAGTTGTCCAAAATATATAGGACTGCTACAGCAAGTAGGCAGCTTACGGTAGTAGTCTTAGGGCTGTCTTATCAGGCCCTAGAGGCTGTAAAGACAGCAGCAACACATGAAGAACACCAACAGCAACCAAGAAGAAACAGTGGTAGCCTAAAGAAGTACCAGCACCAGCCTAGGAAGCATCAGCGGCAACCTAGGAGGAGCCAGTGGCAGGCTAGGAGGAGCTAGGAGGGGGTCGTGACACCTCTAGCAGCAAGGAGAGAGGGTCGGACTGCCAAAACCAGCAAGAGGAGACCAGAACTAGAGCAGGCGTACCCTACAGCAGCACAAGAAGAACCCCTAGCCAGCAAGAGGGAGAAAACCCAAGGAGGCCACACCTCAAAACAGCAAGAGAAAATACTGCAAGGAGGCCGCACCCAAAAAGACCAAACTGAAGAAGAGTAGCCACAGCAAAAATCAGACCAAAAGAAGTGTGTGTGGAATAATGAATGAGAGAGTGAGGGGTGAGGTTCTTTTTATAGATTAGGAAGGGGTTTATGGTTAAATAAATTAACCCTACCTTTTAGGGTTAATTAAAACCCAATTAAAAACAAAATAAAAATAATTAATATTCTAATTAATAAAAATATTAATTAGAAAGTCAACAAGTCAAAGTGACTAGAAAAGGCCAACACCACAATAGACATTAAGAAGGATGTGGCCCAAGCAAGGGGAGGCAACAAGACAAAGTCAAAGGGGTCTTCTTCAATGGCAAGATGTCCACATAAGTCTCATGATAACTTATAATCTTTTATCATCCCAACATAAGAGGAATGTCACTGATGTGATCATGTCCTTCTTCTTAACTACTCCTAGGTCTCATGGACCATCCCGGGAGAGAAGAATATCACACATCATCTCGTCTTGGCATTTAACCAAGAACCACTTGGTCCTAGACCAAGATACCCCATAACACATCTGGGGGCCCTAGATCACCACTAGGGTCTTATCCACCAAGGTACACAACCAAGGATCAATCCAAGCACCGAGCAAGGATTCCCTGGAACACATCCAGG
>JZKD02S1353373.1:0-11595 GCA_000966675.3 Picea glauca
GGGAGCTGAAGGATCATTTATAGAGGGCACATAACCAACTGAAGGTCCAAGCAGATAAACACAGGGTTGAGCGTAATTTTGAGATTGGTGACTTAGTTTACCTAAGGATCCAACTATACATGTAGGCTTATATAAAAAGAAGCAGAGTAGAGAAGCTGGAACCACGTTTCTTTGGGCCCTACAGGATCAGCAGGAAGGTAGGGGCCATAGCTTATGAGCTGGAACTCCCACAAGGTAGGAGGATACATAATGTCTTCCATGTGTCTTGCCTGAAGAGGGCCATCGACCAACACATCACGCCCCTTGAGGTGATGCCACCTCTAGAAGAAGAGGGGAAACTGGTTATGATTCCAGAGGAGATACTGGAGGTTTGGGAGAAGTAGCTCAGGAAGAGAAGCATCAAAGAGTACCTGATCAAATGGGAGGATTTAACCATTGAGGATGCCACGTGGGAGAATGAACAGGTGGTGTGGAAGACAGGTTTGGAATTGCTTGAGGACAAGCAATTTCTAGCAAGGGAGACTATAATGTCCCCCACCTCTTGATGAAGAGGTCTGGGAAGACTTAGTGGTCTAGGCATCCCCACTAGACCATAGTCTCACACAACGTGGGGAAGAGTCAACCAAACTAATGTTATATTTTGGAGTTGACTTAGGAAAAAGGGAAAAAGGGCAAAAAGTAACTCAATGAAGAATTAGAAGCTAGAGGTTGAGTTAGGAGTTGAACTTAGGGGTTAAACTAACTCAACAGGAAAATATAATAGAGGTATAAAAGAAAGGCTAGGGCACACCTCTCATTTCATCTTGGATATTTTGGTATTTGCTTGTTAAGCTCTTGAGCACACAGTTTTGAGAGTTTTGAGTTTACAAACCCTAGAGAGCAACTAAGTGGTGAAAGATTCCACTCACTTGTTCCAAGCTTGGTCTCGAGGATGAAATAATCCACCCACACCATTCTACATTCATCATAGGTTTCTTCCATCGATTCAGGAGAGTAGCAGGGCCGTACTATTCAGGGGTTTCTAGCAGGGGCACACCATTGTTTGAGGAGAAGTTCGATCCAACTTATTGACAAAGCCTTGGGAGATTCTAGCACTTGGGTTTTGCTTGCAGGACCTTGCTCATCAGTTTGGAGGCTTTCTTGAGGAGTTACTATGACTGGATCATTATCTACAGGTTGGGACGACTTTTGAAGGAAGGAGGACGTTTTGGTGATTCAGTGATTCTCAGATCTAGGAGGCTCTACCTCAGATCTGATTTTGAAACTTCTCCTAGGGGTTTGTGACTGCCTGATCTATCATCCTAGAGATTTTCAGGAGGTTTGGAGGCCTCATTCATCCAAGCCGAATTGTTGGTCCTATCTAGGGTTTCAGGAGGGCCGAACCTGTTAAGGGTTGCAATAGTTGGAGGAGGAAGATGTGGTATTTGGGCTTCACATTTCAAGAGGGGGTTCATATTGACCTTATCTATCTCTTGGAGGATTTTGGTAGCATTTGGAGGTATTCTTCAGGAGGGTCGAACCCTTGGTCTTCATCTTCCTCAACAGGACGTACCAGCAGCTAGGGGGGGTTGTGCAAACCCTAGCTTTTGTATTGGATCTCTACTATTGTATTCAGCCTTTGGGAGGCTTGTCTTATGTTATGGGAGTATTTTGTAGCAACTCATATCTTCTATTCTTGGAGCCATCTGATGTTATTCCAGGTCTGGTCGTATATTGTATCAGGTTCTTTCTATTTCCTAATAAAGAGGTCAGATCTGTGCTTTGTGGTTCCATATCTGTATGTTTACGAAATCTTGCATTTTGTTGAATGAATCTTGATAAATTGTGCTGAATAACTAAATATAAACCCTAAGGCCAAAATATCAGTGGCCATCCTGCAACACAAACAATCAACAGTTAGTTCAACAGTTAGTTAGTGTCCCCAAGCAAAACAATTGGCTTGGGAACATTACAAGAGCATCCTAAGTGGTTGGAGCCTTACCTATTAGTTAAGAAGAAAAAAGAGGGTTCAAATCTGAAGTGGTTGGTGATGTGAATACCTCACCTCATGATGGTAGTTTGACAAAACCCTAGGATGACATATTGGAAGTGCATGCACCTATTCGTGTTGAGGATGTGTGCAACGAGGATGAAAAAACAACATCATTTGATACACCGTTAGAGATATCCTATGAGGTTGATAACACCAGTGAATATGATGGGAATGTTGAAAGCACATATGATGAAGTTTTCCAATCAACTAATGATTATGATTCAACATATTATCTTAGTAATTATGAGTATTATGATTCAGGTGTGTTAACACCTAATCATGATAAAGACTTGGTGTTGAATAAATTTCCCTTGGATGCTGATCTACTTTCTCAGGAGTTATGCATGAAGAATGAAAAAGAGGAAGTTGATTTTGGGAGGCGTGACGATGAATACAAATCATAAAATTTGTCTGAATATGATAGTTCCCATGAGTCCCATCATTTGGTAGGGCAATTAAACGTAAGTGAAGACATGATTATTGCATCCATAAAACATTTGATGGCAAATTGTTGTTGGAAGGAAGAGCCTCCAAGGACACATAAGAAACTTGAAGGAGAACTTTCCCTTGCAAATTTTCATGCACTCAGAGAAGCATTGGTGGCAATGAAATCTAATTACCTACACCTACTTTCAGATAGAGATCACCTTCTCATGTTTGATGAGATTTAGTTTGATGCTCTAAAAGGGAAAGAAGAGGAAGTTGATAAGCTTATCCATGAGCTTAAGGTCACCAAGGATTCTTTGAAGAGAACCCAAATGGCCCTTCAAGAATATAAAATTTAGGTTGATGAGCTTTGAGTGGAGTTGATTTTGACACATTCTTCATCATCCACAACAAAAACTCAGTCATCCATGGCACCAATAACACATGAGGATGTTAGTGGTACTCATGATTTGAGAGAAGAGCCTTTCGTGATGGTAAAGCACGAGGAGCGTTCATATTTTCATGGGCTTGAGGAGAGGTATGACTCAAAAATTTCTGATTATACACATGGTTTGCATCATGGGGATCATGAGCCATGTATTTTGGAGAGCCCATTGAAGGCTCAAGTCATAACTATAGATGAGATGGTTGAGCATATACCTTGTGAGCCAACCAACAAGGAAGTGTATGCATCCACTAACTGTGGGAATGGGTATATTGCATATGTGGATACATCAATCTGGGATCTAGGTTCAGATGACACTAGTGGAGCAAATGCACAGGATAAGATTAAAAGGGAGCATAATGATACAATGGTATTCAGGGATTTCGTTGGCACAAGAGGGTGGATTTCACCTTGATTGCATGGTGAGGTATGCTCATCAATTTTCTTTCAGCCCACATACGTATGATTTGACTATGTTTCGGATGGCACATAAAGGTGGGTTAGATAAAATATTACACAGACCACTTTGGTATGATGTGCTTCCACCTTCGGAAGATGAATTCAAATCTGACAGGACTCCTACTTTACCAGATGGTTGCATACAAAATCAAGAATCAAAGACTTGGTTTATTTGGACTCCAATGGTTATTAGTGTATCCCAACGAGAGTCAATATGTATTGGGGATGGTGAACTTCTAATTTGGCTGTGGGATACATGAATTCATCTGAATGGTAGATTACTTCAAGTTTTGATAATGATTGACAAGGTTATGACAATTATTGGTTTGTTTCATTTTTGGCAGGTCATGAGAGGAGATGCTGAGATTTATTCTATATGGAGGGACATATTTTCTTTGTCAATACCCAAGATCGAGAATGGCGATGGATTTGCATACTTTGACTTCATTGAGATGTTGCAGGATATGATTCATGGTAGTGGGTTCAACTCTTTTAGGCATTCCAACTTGGGGTGCTAGAATAGTAGAATGCAGTATGGTATGATGGTGATGCAATTATAATCAGAGTGGTGTAGCGTCAACATGGTGGTTCCTTTTTGAGACTAGCTAGGGACCTTGGGATTACATTGTTTGGAAGTTCAACAATCGATACAGATGAGAGAACCAATTTTTACTTTCAAGAGTTTACTCCCGTGGTGCATTAGATTAGTTTCCTAGAAGAGAGATTCTTCGAGGGGTTGACAGAGTTTTTGCAGCATCAGATTGCTCTACTTATCGGTAGTATTAAGGAGGCCTCTTGTGTTAGTACCTTGCCGGACAGTCCTTTGAGCAGAGGGTGCTTCAAATCTTCCAGGTTGGTTTGGGACCCTGGGATCATTCTCAGTTTCAGTTTGGTTCAACATGTTGATCATCAGGTTGTGATGGCATTGCTTGAGGACAAACAATCTTTGGGAAGGGAGGACTGTAATTTCCTCATTTTTAGGTTCTCTTGCTCTGCAAGTGGAGATGACTTTCAGGGTTTGTGTCAACTTGATTAGAGGGGTAATTTTTATATTACGAGTGAGCTCAAAGGGTTTAGAGAAGTTATATGATGCTTTCAGATGTTATTCATCATCGAAATCACTCTTGCGCAGTCAATTTTTGGTTTCGAGGCATTTCGACCATTCCCGTAATTTTGGAGCATTATTCAATTAATTTCACTAAGATTGTTATTTTAATTAATTTTTTAGGGGAGACACTATAGTATAGTAGCTCGTTGGAACTAGGATGAAAAGCTTTAAATGTTGGGATGATAAAAAGTGACTTCTAGTGCTTAGAAATGTTTTAAAATCAAATAAATAAATTTTTGGAGTTAAAAGGGGGTCATAAAGTGACTTTGGGGAAATATTAAAGAAATACATTACAAAGTTACTTTATTATTAATTATTGAGGGGAAAAGGTAAAAAGAGGTATAAAGGAGAAATAGGAGCTTATTCTCTCATTATTCATGATTGTTTATCAAATTTGGATTTGGAGAGTTCTCGTAGCTTTTGTGGCTTGGGGCCTGAAACCCTTGAGCAAATTGGGTTTGGTGGTGAAACTATCCACTTTAGCCGATAAAAGGGAGAGATCACACATATCTCTCACTAGGATTCAATGCAGAAGGAAGATTCACCATTTTGCTAAATCCTATGGGAATTTACAGAGATTCTGTATTGTTTAGGTAGGCCAAAACCTCATCTTCGGTTTATGGGAAGCACAAAGAGAGATTGAATCACTTACTTTAAGTTGTGTAACACATAAGGAAGGTAGCACCATTATTATACAAATTGTGTGGATCTAAGAGATGAGTGTAGAATTGACTTCTTTCGTGGGGCAGAGAGAAAGGGGTCGTAACTCCTTTGGTAGCTCGTGGCATCAAAGGGAGAAAGTTGTAGCAACACATCAACTCATGGGCAAGCCCTCATTTCCAGTTTGGGGTTGTGAGAGGACCACTTCATTTTTAGTAGTAGATTTTGGGTTCTAAAGAGGACTATTTCAGGCAGACAAGCTGCCATCATTCTCATCTAGTTTCCTCACTAAACTGTATCAATCATTTGTTGATTCCTATGTATGAAAAGGAGGTCGATCCGATTATTTAAGGTTGTTCCAACATGGTCATTAACAAGTCAAAATAATAAATAATAGATTTGGTCCATTGCTGAGTTTATTTTTGTTTTGGCAATTAGAATGAGATTATGATATTCTCCATTAAATGTATCTATTGTTCATTGGTATTTGAATACAATAAAACCCCTTCTTGTGTGCCAAATTTGTGTTGGGCCTATTTTGAAACTGTGTGATGAAAGTTCTAAACCAAACAAGCATCAAAACTCATCAACAATAAGCACAAACACTTCAACAAATAACATAAAAATATAACAATAGTATAAATGGGACCTTACAGGGACCGTTGTCTAACTGTTTGACAAAAGTATTGAACCAAATAAACACTAAACATTGTTGATGATTACATCTATGTGAGACATTCTCCAGCTTACAAACCTATGAGATGTTGACCATTGCAGTTATGTGAGACTTTCTCCAACTTACAAACCTAAGAGAAAGCCCCCGAAAAGGGTGTGTGGTTCCTATTTGAGACAGAGACNAGCTCAGGAAGAGAAGCATCAAAGAGTACCTGATCAAATGGGAGGATTTAACCATTGAGGATGCCACGTGGGAGAATGAACAGGTGGTGTGGAAGACAGGTTTGGAATTGCTTGAGGACAAGCAATTTCTAGCAAGGGAGACTATAATGTCCCCCACCTCTTGATGAAGAGGTCTGGGAAGACTTAGTGGTCTAGGCATCCCCACTAGACCATAGTCTCACACAACGTGGGGAAGAGTCAACCAAACTAATGTTATATTTTGGAGTTGACTTAGGAAAAAGGGAAAAAGGGCAAAAAGTAACTCAATGAAGAATTAGAAGCTAGAGGTTGAGTTAGGAGTTGAACTTAGGGGTTAAACTAACTCAACAGGAAAATATAATAGAGGTATAAAAGAAAGGCTAGGGCACACCTCTCATTTCATCTTGGATATTTTGGTATTTGCTTGTTAAGCTCTTGAGCACACAGTTTTGAGAGTTTTGAGTTTACAAACCCTAGAGAGCAACTAAGTGGTGAAAGATTCCACTCACTTGTTCCAAGCTTGGTCTCGAGGATGAAATAATCCACCCACACCATTCTACATTCATCATAGGTTTCTTCCATCGATTCAGGAGAGTAGCAGGGCCGTACTATTCAGGGGTTTCTAGCAGGGGCACACCATTGTTTGAGGAGAAGTTCGATCCAACTTATTGACAAAGCCTTGGGAGATTCTAGCACTTGGGTTTTGCTTGCAGGACCTTGCTCATCAGTTTGGAGGCTTTCTTGAGGAGTTACTATGACTGGATCATTATCTACAGGTTGGGACGACTTTTGAAGGAAGGAGGACGTTTTGGTGATTCAGTGATTCTCAGATCTAGGAGGCTCTACCTCAGATCTGATTTTGAAACTTCTCCTAGGGGTTTGTGACTGCCTGATCTATCATCCTAGAGATTTTCAGGAGGTTTGGAGGCCTCATTCATCCAAGCCGAATTGTTGGTCCTATCTAGGGTTTCAGGAGGGCCGAACCTGTTAAGGGTTGCAATAGTTGGAGGAGGAAGATGTGGTATTTGGGCTTCACATTTCAAGAGGGGGTTCATATTGACCTTATCTATCTCTTGGAGGATTTTGGTAGCATTTGGAGGTATTCTTCAGGAGGGTCGAACCCTTGGTCTTCATCTTCCTCAACAGGACGTACCAGCAGCTAGGGGGGGTTGTGCAAACCCTAGCTTTTGTATTGGATCTCTACTATTGTATTCAGCCTTTGGGAGGCTTGTCTTATGTTATGGGAGTATTTTGTAGCAACTCATATCTTCTATTCTTGGAGCCATCTGATGTTATTCCAGGTCTGGTCGTATATTGTATCAGGTTCTTTCTATTTCCTAATAAAGAGGTCAGATCTGTGCTTTGTGGTTCCATATCTGTATGTTTACGAAATCTTGCATTTTGTTGAATGAATCTTGATAAATTGTGCTGAATAACTAAATATAAACCCTAAGGCCAAAATATCAGTGGCCATCCTGCAACACAAACAATCAACAGTTAGTTCAACAGTTAGTTAGTGTCCCCAAGCAAAACAATTGGCTTGGGAACATTACAAGAGCATCCTAAGTGGTTGGAGCCTTACCTATTAGTTAAGAAGAAAAAAGAGGGTTCAAATCTGAAGTGGTTGGTGATGTGAATACCTCACCTCATGATGGTAGTTTGACAAAACCCTAGGATGACATATTGGAAGTGCATGCACCTATTCGTGTTGAGGATGTGTGCAACGAGGATGAAAAAACAACATCATTTGATACACCGTTAGAGATATCCTATGAGGTTGATAACACCAGTGAATATGATGGGAATGTTGAAAGCACATATGATGAAGTTTTCCAATCAACTAATGATTATGATTCAACATATTATCTTAGTAATTATGAGTATTATGATTCAGGTGTGTTAACACCTAATCATGATAAAGACTTGGTGTTGAATAAATTTCCCTTGGATGCTGATCTACTTTCTCAGGAGTTATGCATGAAGAATGAAAAAGAGGAAGTTGATTTTGGGAGGCGTGACGATGAATACAAATCATAAAATTTGTCTGAATATGATAGTTCCCATGAGTCCCATCATTTGGTAGGGCAATTAAACGTAAGTGAAGACATGATTATTGCATCCATAAAACATTTGATGGCAAATTGTTGTTGGAAGGAAGAGCCTCCAAGGACACATAAGAAACTTGAAGGAGAACTTTCCCTTGCAAATTTTCATGCACTCAGAGAAGCATTGGTGGCAATGAAATCTAATTACCTACACCTACTTTCAGATAGAGATCACCTTCTCATGTTTGATGAGATTTAGTTTGATGCTCTAAAAGGGAAAGAAGAGGAAGTTGATAAGCTTATCCATGAGCTTAAGGTCACCAAGGATTCTTTGAAGAGAACCCAAATGGCCCTTCAAGAATATAAAATTTAGGTTGATGAGCTTTGAGTGGAGTTGATTTTGACACATTCTTCATCATCCACAACAAAAACTCAGTCATCCATGGCACCAATAACACATGAGGATGTTAGTGGTACTCATGATTTGAGAGAAGAGCCTTTCGTGATGGTAAAGCACGAGGAGCGTTCATATTTTCATGGGCTTGAGGAGAGGTATGACTCAAAAATTTCTGATTATACACATGGTTTGCATCATGGGGATCATGAGCCATGTATTTTGGAGAGCCCATTGAAGGCTCAAGTCATAACTATAGATGAGATGGTTGAGCATATACCTTGTGAGCCAACCAACAAGGAAGTGTATGCATCCACTAACTGTGGGAATGGGTATATTGCATATGTGGATACATCAATCTGGGATCTAGGTTCAGATGACACTAGTGGAGCAAATGCACAGGATAAGATTAAAAGGGAGCATAATGATACAATGGTATTCAGGGATTTCGTTGGCACAAGAGGGTGGATTTCACCTTGATTGCATGGTGAGGTATGCTCATCAATTTTCTTTCAGCCCACATACGTATGATTTGACTATGTTTCGGATGGCACATAAAGGTGGGTTAGATAAAATATTACACAGACCACTTTGGTATGATGTGCTTCCACCTTCGGAAGATGAATTCAAATCTGACAGGACTCCTACTTTACCAGATGGTTGCATACAAAATCAAGAATCAAAGACTTGGTTTATTTGGACTCCAATGGTTATTAGTGTATCCCAACGAGAGTCAATATGTATTGGGGATGGTGAACTTCTAATTTGGCTGTGGGATACATGAATTCATCTGAATGGTAGATTACTTCAAGTTTTGATAATGATTGACAAGGTTATGACAATTATTGGTTTGTTTCATTTTTGGCAGGTCATGAGAGGAGATGCTGAGATTTATTCTATATGGAGGGACATATTTTCTTTGTCAATACCCAAGATCGAGAATGGCGATGGATTTGCATACTTTGACTTCATTGAGATGTTGCAGGATATGATTCATGGTAGTGGGTTCAACTCTTTTAGGCATTCCAACTTGGGGTGCTAGAATAGTAGAATGCAGTATGGGTATGATGGTCATGCAATTATAATCAGAGTGGTGTAGCGTCAACATGGTGGTTCCTTTTTGAGACTAGCTAGGGACCTTGGGATTACATTGTTTGAAAGTTCAACAATCGATAAAGATGAGAGAACCAATTTTTACTTTCAGGAGTTTACTCCCGTGGTGCATTAGATTAGTTTCCTAGAAGAGCGATTCTTCGAGGGGTTGACAGAGTTTTTGCAGCATCGGATTGCTCTACTTATCGGTAGTATTAAGGAGGCCTCTTGTGTTAGTACCTTGCCGAACAGTCCTTTGAGTAGAGGGTGCTTCAAATCTTCCAGGTTGGTTTGGGACCTTGGGATCATTCTCAGTTTCAGTTTGGTTCAACATGTTGATCATCAGGTTGTGATGGCATTGCTTGAGGACAAACAATCTTTGGGAAGGGAGGACTGTAATTTCCTCATTTTTAGGTTCTCTTGCTCTGCAAGTGGAGATGACTTTCAGGGTTTGTGTCAACTTGATTAGAGGGGTAATTTTTATATTACGAGTGAGCTCAAAGGGTTTAGAGAAGTTATATGATGCTTTCAGATGTTATTCATCATCGAAATCACTCTTGCGCAGTCAATTTTTGGTTTCGAGGCATTTCGACCATTCCCGTAATTTTGGAGCATTATTCAATTAATTTCACTAAGATTGTTATTTTAATTAATTTTTTAGGGGAGACACTATAGTATAGTAGCTCGTTGGAACTAGGATGAAAAGCTTTAAATGTTGGGATGATAAAAAGTGACTTCTAGTGCTTAGAAATGTTTTAAAATCAAATAAATAAATTTTTGGAGTTAAAAGGGGGTCATAAAGTGACTTTGGGGAAATATTAAAGAAATACATTACAAAGTTACTTTATTATTAATTATTGAGGGGAAAAGGTAAAAAGAGGTATAAAGGAGAAATAGGAGCTTATTCTCTCATTATTCATGATTGTTTATCAAATTTGGATTTGGAGAGTTCTCGTAGCTTTTGTGGCTTGGGGCCTGAAACCCTTGAGCAAATTGGGTTTGGTGGTGAAACTATCCACTTTAGCCGATAAAAGGGAGAGATCACACATATCTCTCACTAGGATTCAATGCAGAAGGAAGATTCACCATTTTGCTAAATCCTATGGGAATTTACAGAGATTCTGTATTGTTTAGGTAGGCCAAAACCTCATCTTCGGTTTATGGGAAGCACAAAGAGAGATTGAATCACTTACTTTAAGTTGTGTAACACATAAGGAAGGTAGCACCATTATTATACAAATTGTGTGGATCTAAGAGATGAGTGTAGAATTGACTTCTTTCGTGGGGCAGAGAGAAAGGGGTCGTAACTCCTTTGGTAGCTCGTGGCATCAAAGGGAGAAAGTTGTAGCAACACATCAACTCATGGGCAAGCCCTCATTTCCAGTTTGGGGTTGTGAGAGGACCACTTCATTTTTAGTAGTAGATTTTGGGTTCTAAAGAGGACTATTTCAGGCAGACAAGCTGCCATCATTCTCATCTAGTTTCCTCACTAAACTGTATCAATCATTTGTTGATTCCTATGTATGAAAAGGAGGTCGATCCGATTATTTAAGGTTGTTCCAACATGGTCATTAACAAGTCAAAATAATAAATAATAGATTTGGTCCATTGCTGAGTTTATTTTTGTTTTGGCAATTAGAATGAGATTATGATATTCTCCATTAAATGTATCTATTGTTCATTGGTATTTGAATACAATAAAACCCCTTCTTGTGTGCCAAATTTGTGTTGGGCCTATTTTGAAACTGTGTGATGAAAGTTCTAAACCAAACAAGCATCAAAACTCATCAACAATAAGCACAAACACTTCAACAAATAACATAAAAATATAACAATAGTATAAATGGGACCTTACAGGGACCGTTGTCTAACTGTTTGACAAAAGTATTGAACCAAATAAACACTAAACATTGTTGATGATTACATCTATGTGAGACATTCTCCAGCTTACAAACCTATGAGATGTTGACCATTGCAGTTATGTGAGACTTTCTCCAACTTACAAACCTAAGAGAAAGCCCCCGAAAAGGGTGTGTGGTTCCTATTTGAGACAGAGAC
>JZKD02S1353395.1:0-11595 GCA_000966675.3 Picea glauca
TGGAGAGGTTTAGAATGTAGAATGCAAAACCAATTAGTACACCTTTGGCTAGCCATTTCAAATTAACTAAGAAAAGGTGTCCCAAGACATATGAGGAGATAAAATACATGTCCATGGTCCCTTATTCATCAGTAGTTGGCAGCTTGATGTATGCGATGGTTTGCATAAGACCAGATATTGCACATGCAGTGAGAGTTGTGAGCAGGTATATGAAAAATCTAGGTAAAGAACATTGGGAGGCAGTGAAGTGGATTCTCATGTATTTGAGAGGTACTGCTACTCATACATTATGTTTTGAAGGTTCATACTCTATTCTACAGGGATATGTTGATTCAAATATGGCAGGTGATAAAGATAGTAGGAGGAGCACCACAGGGTATATTTTTTACTGTAGGTGGAACAATAGTAAGTTGGATTTCAAAAATGCAAAAGGTTGTTGCACTTTCAACAACAGAGGCAGATTATGTTGTTGCTACAGAGGCTAGTAAAGAGATGATTTGGTTACAAAGGTTTATGGAGGAATTGGGAAAGAAGCAAGAGAATAATAGGTTGTACTGGGACAGTGAGAGTGCCATTCATCTTGCAAATAACTCAACCTTCCATTCGAATACTAAGCATATACAACACATGTACCATTTCATACGATCCGTCTTGGAAGATGAACATTTGAAGTTGGAAAAGATACACACTAGCCATAATCTTGTAGACATTTTAACTAAGGGAGTAACCAGGGAGAAACTGAGTTCCTACTCAGTTTTAGTTGGTCTTCAAGCATGAAGTTGAAGATGAGAAATTTGACAGGTCCAAGAAGGATCATAGTCCAGCAAATACAATAATGATGGAGTTGTTGAGATTAGTCTCCAAGTGGAAGATTGTTGGTTGTGGATCTTGATTATCTTCCTGATTCAGAGGTCTTTGTTTTCAGTCATGTTTATACCCCATGAAGACTTTACACCCTGAAAGAATGTACACTCCTCCATGCGGGGGAGTGCAGAGGGGGGTTACCTCTCTGCAGGGGTTCGGGGACGAAGCCCCCGAAGGAAAATTTTCCTTGTAAATGTATATTGTAATTTCATTGTAAATATGGACCGTTCATTATAATGTCATAGATCTGACGGTAGAAGTTATGTTAGGGTTTTTTTCCCTAGAAGGAAACCCTCTTTTATGAGGGAAATGTATTCTGGCTATGCATCATTGCAAATATTGTATTCTGAGATAGCAGACTGTGATAAAAAGAAGAGGAAGTTACAACGGGTTTGTTGTAGGTTGTATCCCTTCATTTGTTGGATAATAATAAAGGAAGGACCTGACAATTTCTCTGGTGGACGTACCACACACTGGGTGAACCACGTATATCTGTGTCTCTATTGTATTATGTATCTTTTGTGTTTTATTTCCGCATTTATTTTATTTTATTGCTCTATGATCCCGTTTTTCTAATGATAGTTGGTGCCTCAAACCATCATCCTTTTAGAGTTTTGCAATGCATCACTCATTGCTTCAGTGATTTTCCATGTGGTGATGATGATACAGAAGCTTAGGGGTATGGGAAACTCCCACTTTAGTTGCCTTAGTTATCCATTTCTAGCACTTGGAATCCCTATGAAACAAGTATATCATGGGATGAACTCATTTTGGTATGCTAGAGCCTCTTTATTGCTCTCTCGATCTCGATATTGATAATGCACCTCCACACAATATCTTTGTGGATATTATAGACCTATCCAAGAAAGAGGTAAACAAGGTCATCCGGAACAAGATTTACAAAATATACTTTATGAGCACATGGTTGGAGCCCAGAGAACCGCTTCCCCCAAAGCTCCATCACAACAATTTGTATTTTCATCTTAGTGATGGGTTCATCAAACTACACAAATCAAATTTTGTTCCCATCGGCTTCACATCGAAATGAACCACCATATTACTGGGGAGAACCACCCCTATCATATTTGTTCTTTATTCTTTAGATGTGGCTTTTTGTTCATGTGTAGTGCATGGGTTATTTTTAGGATATCTATGTCATCTATTATGAAAAAGCTAAGAGCTATCGTACGTTGGCCCCTCATTGTGTTTCTTAATGATGTCAAAACACGTGATATATATAAAGACCGTTAGAAACCCAAATTCAAATCTCTCCCTCCTCTTAAATTTAAAAATCAATTTGCCATTACTCTATATTGACTTGTGAGATTTTTGTTGAATTGGTTGTTATTGTGTGTATGCCATGTATGACTCTGATATGCATGACGTGTCGCTTCAATAACTCTGCCAACAACTTTCACTGCTCACGGCCAGCTTACATGGCCCACCACTAACCCTTAAAAGGCGGCACGTGAATAATATTGCGGCTGACGTGGACAAAAACGTGGGCACAAGGCATGAGGCATGTTTTTTCTTGGCTGACTCGGATGATTTAGGGCCCTTCCATTTTTAATCTTTTGAACCTTTGTATTTGCTTTCATTTATTTATTGCCTTAATAGGCCCATTTGCTATATGCCTCAATGTTGTGCTGTTATAATCACGTGAGCAACCAAAATCTTAGAACAAACGATATGTCNGGTGAACCACGTATATCTGTGTCTCTATTGTATTGTGTATCTTTTGTGTTTTGTTTCCACATTTATTTTATTTTATTGCTCTACGATCCCGTTTTTCTAATGATAGTTGGTGCGTCAAGCCATCATCCTTTTAGAGTTTTACAATGCATCACTCATTGCTTCAGTTATTTTCCATGTGGTGATAATGATACAGAAGCTTAGGGGTATGGGAAACTCCGACTTTAGTTGCCTTAGTTATCCATTTCTAGCACTTAGAATCTCTATGAAACAAGTATATCATGGGATGAACTCATTTTGGTATGCTAGAGCCTCTTTATTGCTCTCTCGATCTCGATATTGATAATGCACCTCTACACAAGATCTTTGTGGATATTGTAGACCTATCCAAGAGAGAGGTAAACAAGGTTAGCTAGAGGTAAACAAGGCCATCCATAACAAAATTTAAAAAGTATACTTTATGAGCACATGTTTGGAGCCCAGAGAATCGCTTCCCCAAAGCTCCATCACAACAATTTGTATTTTCATCTTAGTAATGGGTTCATCAAACTACACAAATCAAATTTTGTTCCCATCGGCTTCACATTGAGATGAACCACCATATTACTGGGGAGAACCACCCCTATCATATTTGTTCTTTATTCTTTAGATATGGCTTTTTGTTCATGTGTAGTGCATGGGTTATTTTTAGGATATCTATGTCATCTATTATGAAAAAGCTAAGAGCTATCCTACGTTGGCCCCTCATTGTGTTTCTTAATGATGTCAAAACACGTGATATATATAAAGACCGTTAGAAACCCAAATTCAAATCTCTCCCTCCTCTTAAATTTAAAAATCAATTTGCCATTACTCTATATTGACTTGTGAGATTTTTGTTGAATTGGTTGTTATTGTGTGTATGCCATGTATGACTCTGATATGCATGACGTGTCGCTTCAATAACTCTGCCAACAACTTTCACTGCTCACGGCCAGCTTACATGGCCCACCACTAACCCTTAAAAGGCGGCACGTGAATAATATTGCGGCTGACGTGGACAAAAACGTGGGCACAAGGCATGAGGCATGTTTTTTCTTGGCTGACTCGGATGATTTAGGGCCCTTCCATTTTTAATCTTTTGAACCTTTGTATTTGCTTTCATTTATTTATTGCCTTAATAGGCCCATTTGCTATATGCCTCAATGTTGTGCTGTTATAATCACGTGAGCAACCAAAATCTTAGAACAAACGATATGTCCGAGTAAGTTTGAATTTAAAAAACAATTATTTTTTATTCTAATTAGGATTCCAATGGCATATGAAGATGGAAGAGGGTTGTTTATATAGATGTGATTGGAGTTTTTTAATGTTGTAGTTTATTGTAATTGATAACTATTTTTTATTAATGATAATTTTTATTGTTAATTATTAATTAAATTATAGTAGATTTTACTTTTACATATATAAATAATTGTATTATAAATAGTATTTTTACCTTATAAAAATTATATAAAATAATATAAAACTTGCCCCTAAATTTATTCATATCAACTTTAAGTTTGGAATTTTAATTTTTACATTAATAAAAATCAATCAATTAGTACTTTCTACTTAACCACACACTAATGATGTTTTTCCTTAATTTTAGTTTCAACTTATAAAAAAATCATATTTAAATTTATAGAAAGCATATGTATAAGTTAAAAAACATGGCACATGTTTAATAATATATCGTTGGGTTATAATTTCACATTTTAAATTATATACTAATAATCACGATAACGTTAAATTATATATTAATAATCATGACATAATGATAAAGCTTATAATGCTAATGTAACTTTCACTTCTTTCTCACCTACATATCATTATTGTTAGGTTATAATTGCACATTTTAAGTTATATATTAATAATCATGACATAATGATAAAGCTTATAATGCTAATTTAACTTTCACTTTTTTCTCATTTTCTTATTATTTTATTTTTAAATATATATAAAAGAATTGTAAAAACATTTTGCTCAAAAATGACAAATTTATAATAAATATTTATTATACAAATACTTATTTGTTGTGACAACAAGTGGACATTGACTTGGCACTTGCACCATGATACAAGTGTTATGGAGGGAAAACCAAAGTCGAATGGAAGGTTTGAGTTTCGAAAACTTTGGTGTCTATCGAGGTCACACAACTACCGATACATTGGTTACTAGTATTGACCTTCCCTGCATTAATTAACACTTTATCTTCTGCATTAGGTAGTACTATGTGTTTATTGTTTTAGGGGTGGGTAGGCCCTCAAATCATTGTTTTGTTGGCTTTTTCTTGAGGATACAGCTTACACTGAGCTGACAAGCTTTCTACATAGTACCGAAGTGTTTTTTCTAGCGACAGGTGGTGGCTTCTTGGGAGTCTCTGGATTGAGGTTGAGGTCACTGCCTTAATGACTGGACAATATTTAGTATATTGGGTGCTTGCTCTTACGCCTTTGCTTTCTCTTCCAAAGATCATTGATCTGGGATCTTTTCATCGAGTGACTTATAAAGAATTGCATTAAATGAGTATAAATTAAAGTGCACATTAAAGAAGGAAAAGCTCAAAAATGAAGAGACATAAGTATCAAATCTGAACACAAAAAATTGATAACGGAGTTCGTCCCTGGTGGACTACGTCTCTAGGTCCTGCTCTCAAATGGGTAGGCTCTTTCATTAACTCAGTAAAAGAATTTGGCAAAATACATAAGTATACCTCATTATGAAATCAAGTTGTAGAAATAATGCTCAGATCAGAAAATAGACAACACCACTGAATTCACGGCGTCGAATTACCAAAAAATGATTGTCTCCACACCTCGATCTGACTCTGACACTCCTAGGCCCAAGAAGAAATTGGTCTCAGTTTCTATGCCCTCTACAACTTGCATTAATGATTGTACTTGCTTCGTTTTATGTGCATGGATGGTCATACGATACATGCACCTTCCCCTGGTGGTTGGGCAGATGCAACATTTAAGAATTGTTCTAGGCATTGGTTACAATGTAATACCTGCGTCCTGTTGGTTAGGGCGGATTCGTTAAGGCACAAGTGTGGGAGGAGGTATCGGGATCAAACCCTGCGGACTCCCCTTTTGGCTTTGTTTTGTTACATTGTATATATATAGCATGTTTGTTCCGCCATTTTTAGCGGTGTCACTAGAACTATATCCAAACGACTTAACCGTGGATAGATTTGGCATGGTCCACCAGATTTGGTGGACCTACCAAACCATTTTTTTTCCAAATTTTTGCTCATGGGGTATCCTTGTGCATTTTTCGCCTACCATATGGCAGCCTCTAATTGGGCCACGTGGCGGCCTCTCACTGGTCCACATTTCCACCTGCAAATTCAACACGCCACGTTAGCGTACGAACTGTACAGACTGCCACGTGGCACGATCTGATTGGTCCATGGATCAGTCCAAAAACGCCAAAATCGGGTGACACGTGGCAGCCTCTGGTGTTGCCACATCACCATGATGATTTCATGCTGACATCAGCATGATATGTGTCACCTTCCTTCTCCTACCACATGTATTGTACGAATGTTGACGTCAACAATACGGATGCTAACTCATCCCATGCTAACTAGGCTAGGTTGACCAAACTTTGACTGCGAATATCTTTCAATCCATAACTTTGTTTGACGATCTGTTTACACCGCTAGAAATATTGTGACGTTATCTTCGCGATCATATCATTTTCAATGAGTTTTGGGAAATTTAAATTTTTTCCCTTTCTCTGTTTGTTGAATCCATTCTGAGCGTCTTGAGTTGACTCTGTGAGTTCTAAGTTGTTCTTAGCCTTCTCTAGATCCTTTTTGGATCATGCCTTCCCACTGAGAGATTTTTGTACCACAAAAAGCTTTCATAAATCAACAGGTAAGTGAGGGAAGAGTCCCCTCACTTTGTCCTTCTCTATACACTTTGCCTTTCTTGGATGTGTGCCTTTTAAGCCTACTCGAATATAATCAACATCACCCCTGCGTGAAGTCCCCGTCTTCCTATCCATGATGATATCTTCTTGTAACTCATCCAAGTACTTAGGTGCAAACTCATCAACTGAAGGTATTGAAACTTTCTCATCTTGATCCATGATCATGGGAGGCTCAAAAAGTTTCAAGTTCTCAACGTTCACAACTGAGTAAATCTGCATGTAAGGTGGAAGATCCAGACGAAAAACATTGGTACCACTTTTCTCCAAGATAGTGAAGGGTCCATAACGAATGGGCTTGAGTTTCTTTCCTTCACCTTTCAATCTCTCCTTGCTGATGTGAAGCCATACCCAATCTCCAACCTGGAACTGATGATCAACCCTGTGTTTGTCATGTCGAGATTTATAATGTGCTTAAATTTTATCCAATAGTTCCCTGACTGCCTGGTGTATTTGTTGGATCCTTTGGATGAAATTGCGGGCTCTATCCTCTTTTCGTTCTTCATTCACATCGGCATCTCTCCCATACATCAAGTCCAAAGGAACCTTTGGTAGGTACCCAAAACATGTCTCAAAAGGCAAACTCTGAGTGGATGAATGTAAATCTCGATTGTAAGAATGTTGTACATAGGGTATTTGTTCATCCCATAACTTGGGATGCTTGCTGCAGTAGCCTCAAAGAAAAAGTACCACTATTTTTTTTATCGTCTCTGTCTATTTTTCGGTCTATGGATGGAAAGTAGTGCTCCTCTTCAATTTGGTGTCTGTCATCCTCCACAATCTAGTCCAAAAGTCTACAAGGAATAGAGTATCTTGATTCGAGACAATGGATGTGGGTAACCCAAAGTGAACCCAAACATATTGAAAGAAGAGATTAGCAATCTGCTCAGCAATGATCTACTTTTTACATGGAATCAAGATACACATCTTGATGAACCTATCCGCTGCAACATACAAATAATCACGACCCCCTACAAAATCCATGGAGATACTCTCCCATGGATGGGATGGAACATGAAGTGGTGAGTATAGACCCAATTTTCTATTAGTGGGCTTACATGTAGAACACATCACACACCCCTTTACAAATTTAGTTATAATTTCTTTCATTTGAGGCCAGTAACAAAACCTTTGCAAATGAGCCATAGTTTTTCTTACCCCAAAATGCCCAGACATAAGAGAAGTGTGAGCTTCTCGTATTACATGGACTCGTTCACTTGTAGGAATACATAGCTTTCCAAGATGGTAGAGTAGTTTTCCCCACAGACAATAGTTCTCTACCTGTGCACCATGGGTTAGCTTCTCATATACTTCTTTAAAATATTCATCGATGGAATATTGTTC
Source organism: Picea glauca (assembly GCA_000966675.3). Lineage (NCBI taxonomy): Eukaryota > Viridiplantae > Streptophyta > Pinopsida > Pinales > Pinaceae > Picea > Picea glauca. The sequence goes on from JZKD02S1353395.1 coordinate 7,855, forward strand.
TACATAGCTATCATGAGATAAAGAAGTATTCTTCAAAATAATAGAAGCAACAATAGGAGGTCTAGAAATCATATCATCTACCTTGTTACTTGTACCCTTTTTGTACTTAATTACCAAATGAAATTGTTGTAGAAAACCCATCCATCTATAGTGTCGAGATTGTTGCAATTTCGTCTGTGCTTGGAGATACTGTAAGGGTTGGTGATCTGTATGTATGATCGTTTCCTTCCCTAACAAGTAGTGCTTCCATTTATTTATGCTCTTGACTGATGCATACAACTCTTTATCATATGTAGGATAGTTAACAACAACTTGGTTAAAAGTTTCAGAGTGGTAACAGATAGGCTTACGATATTGCATCAATACTTCACCCATGGTGTATCCCATGGCATCTGTCTCGATCTCAAAAGGATGTTGAAGATTCGACAATGCTAATAATGGTGCGGTACTTATCTTCTCCTTCAAAGTGTTGAAAGATTTTTGTTGCTTTCCTTCCCACTGAAAAGTGTTCTTCACACTGGTTAAGGCATGCAAAAGAGCTGCTATAAAGGAGAAGTTGGAAATGAACCTCCTCCAATACTGGACTACACCTAAGAAGCTTCGAACTTCGGTTACACTTTTTGGATCAGGCCAATTTACAATCACATCAATTTTGGAAGGATCAATTTTTAATTGTCCTCCTCCTACAATATGACCTAAGTATACAAGTGCAGTCTTTCCAAATTCACATTTAGACAATTTTACATACAACTTTTCCCTTTACAAAGTATTCAATAATTTCTTTACATGCCTCACATGTTCATCCCAAGTCCCGCTAAAAACAAGAATGTCGTCTAAATATACAATCAGAAAGTCATCTAGGAAAGGCTAGAATACATCATTCATCACATGCATGAAAGTTGTCGGAGCATTACAATTCACAAACGACATAACTAACCACTCAAACAATCCATATTTGGTTTTAAAGGCAGTTTTCCATGCATCGTGTTCTGCGACCTTGATTTGATGATATCCACTACGCAAATCCAACTTAGTGAAATAAACATCATTCTTCAATTGATCAAGTAAATCATCTATACGAGCAAGAGGGTATCGATTTTTCACCATGATTTAATTTAAGGCTTGGTAATCGGCACACATTCTCCATGTGCCATCCTTCTTTGGCACCATCACAATCGGAGAACCACAAGGAGATGAATTAGGCCTGATGACCCCTTGATCCAATAATATATGTACCTGCTTCTTGATCTTTGTCATATCCACAACTGACATCATGTATATGCCCACATCAAGAAGAGGAGAATCTTGTTGAATATGTATCTCATGTTGGATTTCCCTCTTAGGAGGTAATCAGATTGGTTCCTGAAAAATATCATCATACTTAGAAACAATATCAATTAATTATTTTTTATGAGATGGATCACACCCTTGGAAAGTGTCAGATGTCCCGACATCTTTCTCTCTTATGACCATGAGTACATATCTCTTATTAGTGTTTATGAGTCTCTTCATTTTCCCTGCACTAACAAGTGTTGTATTTACCCTCATGTTGTGAGGTCTAACAATATATTCCACTCCCCCTTTAGTAAGGTGGTATTTGTTCTCATGATGAAAGAATACTTCTTTTATATCATAAAGATAAGGACTTCCCAACACTATGCCACATATATCAAGTGGTACAACATCCAAATCCACTTCATCAATCAACTTTGAAGCAATAGAAAATCTGACCCTACATTGTTTGGTGACATTAAGTTTTTCTTTATCACATACCCAACCAAGAGGATAAGGGTTCAGATGTGGTTTCATTTCAAGACCCATCTTATTGACAAGTGCTACAGATATTAAGTTTACTTGGGAACTCAGATCAAATAATATATCTATCTTAGTGTGTTTAGATACAACTCTTATGTGAAATAATTCATTCCTCTTTCGGTCATCAACATGAGATTCATTATTGGAACTTGAACTAGCATGAAGGGAATCTTTACCTTGTACTCCAACCGCTGTGATCTTTCCTTCATCTCCTCAATCAAAACCAATATCTCGTTGCATTGTAGCAACGATTTTTATCTTCCCCTTTCCACCGAACTGTTTTGATTTATTTTCTAGATGCAGTTTCCAACAATGTTCTTCATCGTGACCGCTTTTCTTCCAATGAGTGCAAGATGGATTTCCTCCTTCTCTCATCATTGTGGCGGTCTTCTTGTCCTTCCTTTTAAATTTTATTAATTTTTTATGTGGGAGATTGGAAGGTTTCTTCGTGGTATCTTCTTGAACATGTTTCCCCTTGTTCTCAAGGTGAGTGGATTGCACACAAACTTCCTCAAGACTAGTGGGGTTAAACAAGAGAAAAGTATGACGAATATAACTGTGAAGTGCACCAATATATTTCATTAAAGTTTCATAAGAATCCAAAGGAATGTTCAATGCAAGAGCTTTCTTCCTAAATTCTTCTGTGAAAATTTGTACAGTTTGACCTTTACTTTGCCTTAAAGTTTTCCATTCCATCATTTCTTTATGTAAATACCCTAATGGATACAATTGCTTCCTTATCGCTGATTTAAATTCCGACCATGAGGAAAGAATATTACCACACTTACTTCTGTACTGAAGCTTGCTCTCCCACCATACGAGAGCGGTGCCTTCCAACCAAAGAGAAGCCAGATGCTCTTTAACTTATTCTTCATCAATATGTTGGACACAACAATACACTTCAACCTATCAGATCCAATTATCTAGATTTTCAAGATTAACATCTCTATTAAACATAGGTAAATAAAATTTTACATCAAACTTTAATAATGGTTTCTTAAAATAGGCTTTATGGCTAGAATGATGAGAATGATGAAAATTCTTAGAGGAAGAAGAACTAGAACTCGAAGGTGAAGACAGAGGCTCATGAGGATCTCCTCCAACCCCTTGGTTTACCTAAGCATCATCATATGGATGTGCTTCCTTTTTCTTCCCTTTCTTCTTCATCCTCTTCTTGTAATCTCCATACATTTGTTCGACCATTTATGACATGCAATAAAATACCATGTGAAATTGTTTCTCCTGTTCATCACGCTTGTCTTATTCTGCCATTTTCATCCTTCTGGATGCACAACCAACTTCGGGATTGAAATTCTTAAGAGTTCCTTCACCCTGCTTATGCTTGGCCCTAGTAATCATTCACACTCAACAATTCAAGTCAAAGACAACTGCTCTGATACCAACATGATCTGGGATCTTTTCATCGAGTGACTTATAAAGAATTGCATTAAATGAGCATAAATTAAAGTGCACCATTAAAGAAGGAAAAGATAAAAATGAAGATACATAAGCATAAGATATGAAAACAAAAAATTGATAACAGAATTCGTCCCTGGTGGACTACATCTCCAGGTCTTGCTCTCAAATGGGTAGGCTCTTTCATTAACTCAGAAAAAGAATTTGGCAAAATACATAAGTATACCTCATTTTGAAATCAAGCTGCAAAAATAATGCTCAGATCAAAAAACAGACATGAACACTGAATTTGTGGCGTCGAATTACCCAAAAATGATTGTCTCCACGCCTCAATCCGACTCTAGCACTCCCAGGCCCAAGAAGAATTTTGTCTCAGTTTTCATGCCCTCTGCAACCTGCATTAATGACTGTACTTGCATGGTTTTACATGCTCGGTACTCACACCTTCCCCTGGTGGCTAGGTGGATGCATCATTTAAGAATTTTTCTTGGCATTGGTTACAATGTAATA
>JZKD02S1353406.1:0-11595 GCA_000966675.3 Picea glauca
CTTCCTCCTTATATGAAGGTAACTTAATCTCTACTCCTTCTGGATGTAGTAACGCATCTCACTCTGGGAGTGCCTCTACATACACTAGAATTGCTTCCATGCCTTCTTCCTCAACATATTATGGCTCGACTCATGTATTGGTACTGCTACACCTGCTCCCTCTGAGTCTCACAATATGTTTTCCTTCTCTACTGGATCTATCACCATAGGTTTGCTACAATCAGTCTTGATTGGATGTATCCATGATCACTGGAACTATCTTTTCTATTTGGTATGATCCTGTCCTAGAGGTATACTACTCCTAGAGAATTCTTGTCTCTAAGCATCATGTCTAGAAATGTCTCTCCTTGACATCATGTTGGAAGGTCTTTCCCTCCATGAATTCCTCTCTACATGAGCCAACTAACTCCCTCTTTCTAGGAGAACCCTGGTCCAAAATGGCTACTGCCACACCAACCATGCTTTTGTTCCCTATGTCTTTGAAGGATATCCACTCTCCATCATTGGTCCTCCCAATTTATTCTTTCCAATTGATTTTGGATGATTTAAGTGATTTTATCTATCATCTTCCTTCCACTTTGATTTTGTGAGATTCCTTGAGGGCTTGAATCTCATATTCAACATCAATGGAATCAGAGTTATCATGGATAATGTTTTCAATCTAATCAACCATCATCCCTTGGGATGCATACAACAATAAGACGACTTCAAACTAGGGTTGTGGAATATTTTTACCATGCGTGGAGCTCTATGCATCTTCAATTATGGTTCACTTTTCTAGTGCACAAGATCTGTGTTGTGGTTTCTTACCACACACATAATTTTAGCAGGGATTCTTCCTTCCTTCCATACATGCATTAAATTGAACAAACAATGGTCCTATATGCCAGACTTGACCACCACTCCTTCTCTTCTTGGGAACTTTCTCTCTTCAGTCTGTGCCATTAATACCAACAACACCGTTACTAGCGTCTTCTCTGCCTCTTCTCGTCGGGGATTCCCACAAATTAGTGTATTATGTTAATTGGTGAGCAGAAATTGTTGTTCTCTGTGAGATCTTGGGTTATTCTCACATGCTATTATTTCTTGTATCGAAAGCATACCTTCAACAAAAATACTTCAGCTTAACCTAAGCAGTATCATATAATAAATACTCATTGTATAGAAAATCGTTGTTTTTAACACCTGAAGGTACATCATGGCCACAAGGTACAATCACATCATCCCCCCAATGTTCATATTCTATATCCAATGGTTTTGTCTTACCCACGCCCTTTCACTGAAGTGACAGAAAAAAACCAACCGTAAAAATGGGCTTGGACCTTTGTTGAGAAGATAATGGTTAACCATTTTCAGGATTGGAATATGCAAAATGTGAAGCTATACTTCACACTATTGCAATAAACCTGTGTCTTGATGTATTTATTTTTTGATTTTGAGGAGCACCATTCTCTTCAATTGGTGGATTGAGGTCAACACTATGTCAGACATCCCCAATTTCATGCCCATGGACTCCGACGATTTTCCTTCTTTGGATGTCAGCAAGAGATCCAAAACCTTCACGCTATCTCTATCCAAGAAGTATTGCTTCAGTTCCGTATGTTGCAAGAGCCACTGGTGCATCCTCTTTAGTTCAAACAATCCCGCTTCTCACTCTTCGCCATTGAAGATGATGCAGTTCCTACAAGGGCTTCATAATTCCTTTATCTACAATTCAGTTCCCTTTATGGAAAAATGAGGGTACAAAAAATCATAGCACTCATAAGAAAAAATATCCACTCTTTCCTATGTTAACCTCTTCTAGGTTCTTCATTTCCCTTCCATTTTCCTAGGCCCTCCTATGAGGAAGTCAAGCCCAATCCTGATCTCATACCATGGTGANGCTACAAACAATGTTGTCAAATACAGTGCAGTGATAGAATTGCTTCATGATGCTTTGTCACATGGAATGTATCACCTCTGGGTTTACCTAGATGCTCAATTGGTTGTGTCCCAATTAAATGGGTTTTACCGTGTTTATGATCCCACTCTGCACCAACGATTCCTTAGGGTACATCTCTTAGAATGTTATTTTGATTACATTACATATATCCATGTTCCTAGGAGATTTAATCACATAACAGATACTCTAGCTAATCAAATGTTAGATTGGCATGTTGCACACACATAAAAAGAAAAGCACACACATACACATGTACATACATTTGTAAAATATGTAATCCATGAGATAGAAAAGATGTATATATATGTTTATATATCTCAAAAAGTGTCATGAGTACATAACTGGTCATGAATGCCTAAAAAAGTGTTTAGTATACATTGTTGGTCTTATGCCCTCAAAAACTACATACAAAAGAAGTTCCCTCGGCACATAAATGGTATATACTATCTAATCATGGGGCCTATTGGCCCTGCCATAATGTACAACAACATTGGCCAAACGTTGGAATAGTTGGACCCATGTCTGTGCCACCCCTACTACATGAGGTTGAATAGAAGGTGGTAGATCCTCGATCTCATCCATAGTTATAGTGCGAGTGAGCGCAATGAGATTGCACTCCACTCGTCTCAGAACTCTCTCAGCCTCTCCAGTTGGGGGTCCCCCTACAGCTGCTAGTCCTTCGGTTGTTGTTGGTCCTGCCTCTGGTTGAGGACGTCGTTGAGTCCTAGTGAAGTCTGTTGGGTGCATAAGTCCCACATCTATACAGAGAAGATACACAAGAGTAAGTACTCTATACACATATAAAAATGATATATATAAAAACAATTAAAAATTAAATAACAATGAATTTTTTTTTTACCTATCTCACCTCGCTCCTCGCCGAGAGGCATGAGCATGTCTGGATATCTGGAGAAGTTGATCCTGGCATAAGGGTAATCCTTGATCACCAGAATCTGTCGTGCCCACCAGTCAAAGAATTTGTCATCGAAGGCCTATATGGTACTCCCTCCACCCTGTCGTGGCAGAAATGTTTCCCACATGCATATTGTTGGGAAGGAGGCCATATTCTCTCATACTGTCTCTCTAGGAATGAGACTGGGTAGCCTCTCTAAGAAAAAGGAACACAAAATGATACCGAACCCGCACTTCGTGTTGGTACATTATCGACACTCTGTAAGTTGTCTCTTCATGCACATCATCATGGTCATACTCCAGTCAAAAATGTATGCCTCTAAACACTGAATGGCACAATGCATGTGTGCCCAGGAGGCCTGATGTAGGGTTGTGGATCCAATAATCCTCCCAATCAATAGTAATATCACACACAAAGAAAAATTGGTAATCTTTTGAATTGATACCTGAGAACCTACCTTCTCATTGTTATCCTCATAGTACATCTAGATATAATCCTCGATGTTGAAAGGCCCAGGGGGAAAAGTACTCAAGTTGAATGGTTCCCTTCTCCTCGAGAGGCCAGTTAAGAAGTAGATGTCCTCTATCATGGGGGTTAGTGATTGACCCTCTAGAATAAATGCCTCTACATCCGGGTGCCAATACTCCACAAGAGCATTGAGCAGTCTAGGTTGTACCCTCATGAACGGACACTAGAAGAACTTCCATAGCTCAGATTGTTTTAGTGCAGTGATGGCTATAGGGTCCTCTTCGACCAAAATATTAAGTCCTCATGCTCCCTCTCCCTCCAGTGGACATACATCCTATTTCATGGAAAAATGGAGGAATTTACTTGTTGTATTTTTATTTTTTCAAAGCTTGCAAAGGTGTATGCAGGTTGTATTGGACACAGTCATGTATGTACGCGGGAAAATTTTTTTCTACTCAAGTACATATGCAGGTTGTCCTTGGACAGCCTGCGTACACGTAGGGCTGCTCTTTTTAAGAGAGAGTGCTCCCTAAAAACCTAAGACTAATGCATAAAGGAAGTATTAAAATGAAATAGGGATGGATTTGTACTTCCTTGGTCCAAGTAGAGGGTCGTTTCTTCCACTGAAGCTCCTAGAATCAACTCTTTTAGCAAAGGGGTTTTTTCACCTTTTGGATAATTTTCAAATTGAAATGGTAAAAATGAGCTGTCAGCTTCTATTTATAGACTTTTTTAGTCTTTTTTGCCCCTTTTTGACCGCCTTTGTCATTTTTCCTGGCTTGGTGATCACTTGTTTTTGTTTCTAAATTTCTTATTGGTCGATCTGGTACTCTTTTTATTTTGGTTTGGTACTTTTTGCGATGGGTCACTTTTTGGGTATCCTTTGGTAAAAGTTGTTTTTTCAACTTTTTGCATATAAGTTAGGATTTCATATCCACTTTCTACATCTCGTTGTCTTTTTCACTTTTCCATAGGATCGACCCCATCGAGGTGCGACACAGAACCTTCATTGTTTCTCTATAAGTGTCATAATTAGGTGGTATATCCTACCTTTACATGGATTCCCTAGATACATCCTCACTACATTCTAGCATCCATGATGTCAGTAATGACTATAGTCTTGGCACTCCTTGTTAGTACTGTCATGATTATGAGATAAATCATCATTTCTTTGATGCATTATCATCCTAGGCCTTACCCTCGGGACTCCCTAAATGAGCACGCTTTGTTGTCTTTAAAACTCGCTTTGGAATTTGAAAGAAACATCCAATGAGACTGTATTTATTATTTTCGATCTCATCTGGATTAACTGAGAAAAGTAGCCCCCTGGAGTCTCCTTCAGACTCTCTAAAAATTAAAAGATTGTCGAACGATCTTGATGTCCTTAACAATTGCAAAACTGAAATTTGAAGGCACATATTTTCAGCGGTAGTTTACCCCTTTTTAGGTCTGAATGGCTAATTTCATGAATAAAGGTATACTCTAGGAACTTCGGTTTGCTAGAAGAGTATTCTCAGGCATAATTTTAACCCTTTTTCGGGCCTGAGGGACTAAATCTTTGAAAAAGGAACATTCTCCTTGGTTTTGATTTATCACCTTTTTCAGACCTTGGAGATTACTTACGAAAAATGAACCCCCCCGGAGTCCATAGTTAAGCTCTTTTCAGACTCCCTAAAATTGGAAAGATTGTCGAGTGACCTTGTTCCTTCACAATCATTAAATTGGTCTAGAAGAACATCTATCGGCATGAGTTTAAACCTTTTTCAAGCTTGTACATTATAGCGGAAAAAGGTATGCCTCGGGAGATTTATCTCACCGAGAGAGTTCTCCTCAGTAACTTTTATACGTTTTCGAGCTAAGGAGACTAAACCCAGAAAAAGGTTGTGAGTCCATAGTTAAGCTCTTTTTAGACTCCTTAAAACTAAAAAGATTACCGAGTGATCTTGTCTTTGTCACACTCATTAAAATGTTTTTGAATAGACGTCTTTTCGATGAAATTTTACCCCTTTTGCAAACCAATTATACTATCTCCAAAACAGTTACTCCCTGGAGTCATCTTTTACATTTTTTCAGACTCTCTAAACGTGAAAAAACTATCGAGCTTACCTTCTCTGGGATCGTAAAAATTACATTGAAGGGGTCTCATTGTGTCTTTCTTAATCACATTTGTGAGTCTAAACTTTGTGTCTCTGGCCTAATGTCATCTCCATGTTGCTCACAACTAAACCTCTAAAGCATGCCTTATATTCAAGCCTTGTAGCACTTCTTGCCTCTGCAACTTGACACCTTGACTTATGGAGGAATTTTCCCCGAGTGTCCTTTTTCCTACACATGTCTCCTTGCACTGAGAATTAGTATGTTCCTTGTGCTTGGAACTAGTATTCTTGCTTGCGACACTCATTCCTCCTTTGTAACGCAACATTCTTTTAGTATTTTTCAAGCTCTTAAAAATTTGAAAAAGACAAAAAAATCAAATATTCCAAAAAGAGGGGACAAGAAATATTTATTCTTTTTTTAGTAGCACAGAGAGTCGCCCTTGGAAAAAGCACATCCTTATGTTTTTTCATCAAGCATTGGGATCTAGTATGACCTTAGGAATTTGTTCTCGCTACATATATTTGTGTCCTCCTCCATTTGGTTACTCTTCCAAACACATGGAGAGTTTGAGTTGCCTCCTACATCACGAACTTATGTCAATACCATGCTTCCTGATTCTGATCATCTTTTGTTCTTTTGTCTAAGGGAAGTTTCACTCAACCTGAGTTAGCCTTTCTACATTTTGTCTCTTGACTTTCATAAGTCAGCCATCCTGAGAGTCTAGCCAAGTCCAGATTCAAAATTGATGAAGTTATCTTCCTGATCATCGAGATCTTCACATCTTTTCCTGACGATCTATCGAAGACCTCAGGGTAGTGAGTTATACACTCCCATTGTACTCCTACCTGAGTTTTAATATATTGAAGTTGTTTCTCAAGTTATTATGGGCTCATCTATGGCCACAGGACTCCCTAGCTTCTCGAAGATGAATAATATGTGTGTATATCTTCGATTGATTTTGAGATGTAGATCCATTGTGTATTTCTTGAGGCTAAAATTTATATAGTTATATGACATGGATTTGTAGTGTATTTTATTGGAAGCCATGATTTACTTCATTCTGAGCATGGATATGCCCTCCTCGGAGAGACAATTGTTGTTTTGCATATGGCACCTCTTGAACTCTGGCCCCAGACTCACTTGATTTTGTACATTGGTGAAGATGTTGTAATGTATTTCAGCCATCAATTTCTCTTCTGACCTCACACATTAGGGGGCATATGTTATAGCCCTAAAATTCCCTATCCATGCATACATGGCCTTGGCCCTCTTACTTGCATCATTTTCCAAATCATTGTTGAGAAGCTCTTCTTAAAAAATAATTTTTTAGAGCATGTACGCACCCTGCACCAATACAGCCCACATACATATACGTGTTACATTCTAGACAACCCACGTACATATGCTTTTTGAACACTAAAAAACTCACATATGCTTGCAAAAGTTGCAAAAATTAAAAAGTTGTAAGGAATTCATTGAAATTCATGGTCTATTGGAAGTTTCCCAACCAGTTCACCTGCCATAGCCCATCACCCAACCGAATAACCATCCTTTTTTCATATAAAATGAGGTGTTGGAGTCTCATTTCACATCCAAGCATAAAAATAGTAAAACTCTGTCCAATTTCACTCCCCTCCTTGCCCAAGCATTTTCAAGCTTTTGTGAGTAACTTCCTCAACATTCCCTCATTCAACCCATTTTATTCCATTCAATCCATTCCCCTTCCTTGAGGAGATAAGAATATTGTGAGAAGATGCCTATTGAAGGTGTTCTTGGAGTATTGTAAAGAGGATCTTGGACTAGGTTCACGGAACGGTGGCCGACACAGATTGTAAGTTTCAATATTTTTTTGATGAATAAAATATTCTCTTTTCCCTGTCCCAAATGATGATGTTTCGTGTATTCTCTTTGATTTATACTTAGCATTTGATATCTAACCCTAAATCATGAATAGAATAACATGTTTTTAGTCCTTGTTTTCNACTTCGTGTTGGTACATTATCGACACTCTGTAAGTTGTCTCTTCATGCACATCATCATGGTCATACTCCAGTCAAAAATGTATGCCTCTAAACACTGAATGGCACAATGCATGTGTGCCCAGGAGGCCTGATGTAGGGTTGTGGATCCAATAATCCTCCCAATCAATAGTAATATCACACACAAAGAAAAATTGGTAATCTTTTGAATTGATACCTGAGAACCTACCTTCTCATTGTTATCCTCATAGTACATCTAGATATAATCCTCGATGTTGAAAGGCCCAGGGGGAAAAGTACTCAAGTTGAATGGTTCCCTTCTCCTCGAGAGGCCAGTTAAGAAGTAGATGTCCTCTATCATGGGGGTTAGTGATTGACCCTCTAGAATAAATGCCTCTACATCCGGGTGCCAATACTCCACAAGAGCATTGAGCAGTCTAGGTTGTACCCTCATGAACGGACACTAGAAGAACTTCCATAGCTCAGATTGTTTTAGTGCAGTGATGGCTATAGGGTCCTCTTCGACCAAAATATTAAGTCCTCATGCTCCCTCTCCCTCCAGTGGACATACATCCTATTTCATGGAAAAATGGAGGAATTTACTTGTTGTATTTTTATTTTTTCAAAGCTTGCAAAGGTGTATGCAGGTTGTATTGGACACAGTCATGTATGTACGCGGGCAAATTTTTTTCTGCTCAAGTACATATGCAGGTTGTCCTTGGACAGCCTGCGTACACGCAGGGCCGCTCTTTTTAAGAGAGAGTGCTCCCTAAAAACCTAAGACTAATGCATAAAGGAAGTATTAAAATGAAATAGGGATGGATTTGTACTTCCTTGGTCCAAGTAGAGGGTCATTTCTTCCACTGAAGCTCCTAGAATCAACTCTTTTAGCAAAGGGGTTTTTTCACCTTTTGGATAATTTTCAAATTGAAATGGTAAAAATGAGTTGTCAGCTTCTATTTATAGACTTTTTTAGTCTTTTTTGCCCCTTTTTGACCGCCTTTGTCATTTTTCCTGGCTTGGTGATCACTTGTTTTTGTTTCTGAATTTCTTATTGGTCGATCTGGTACTCTTTTTATTTTGGTTTGGTAATTTTTGCGATGGGTCACTTTTTGGGTATCCTTTGGTAAAAGTTGTTTTTTCAACTTTTTGCATATAAGTTAGGATTTCATATCCACTTTCTACATCTCGTTGTATTTTTCACTTTTCCATAGGATCGACCCCATCGAGGTGCGACACAGAACCTTCATTGTTTCTCTATAAGTGTCATAATTAGGTGGTATATCCTACCTTTACATGGATTCCCTAGATACATCCTCACTACATTCTAGCATCCATGATGTCAGTAATGACTATAGTCTTGGCACTCCTTGTTAGTACTGTCATGATTATGAGATAAATCATCATTTCTTTGATGCATTATCATCCTAGGCCTTACCCTCGGGACTCCCTAAATGAGCACGCTTTGTTGTCTTTAAAACTCGCTTTGGAATTTGAAAGAAACATCCAATGAGACTGTATTTATTATTTTCGATCTCATCTGGATTAACTGAGAAAAGTAGCCCCCTGGAGTCTCCTTCAGACTCTCTAAAAATTAAAAGATTGTCGAACGATCTTGATGTCCTTAACAATTGCAAAACTGAAATTTGAAGGCACATATTTTCAGCGGTAGTTTACCCCTTTTTAGGTCTGAATGGCTAATTTCATGAATAAAGGTATACTCTAGGAACTTCGGTTTGCTAGAAGAGTATTCTCAGGCATAATTTTAACCCTTTTTCGGGCCTGAGGGACTAAATCTTTGAAAAAGGAACATTCTCCTTGGTTTTGATTTATCACCTTTTTCAGACCTTGGAGATTACTTACGAAAAATGAACCCCCCCGGAGTCCATAGTTAAGCTCTTTTCAGACTCCCTAAAATTGGAAAGATTGTCGAGTGACCTTGTTCCTTCACAATCATTAAATTGGTCTAGAAGAACATCTATCGGCATGAGTTTAAACCTTTTTCAAGCTTGTACATTATAGCGGAAAAAGGTATGCCTCGGGAGATTTATCTCACCGAGAGAGTTCTCCTCAGTAACTTTTATACGTTTTCGAGCTAAGGAGACTAAACCCAGAAAAAGGTTGTGAGTCCATAGTTAAGCTCTTTTTAGACTCCTTAAAACTAAAAAGATTACCGAGTGATCTTGTCTTTGTCACACTCATTAAAATGTTTTTGAATAGACGTCTTTTCGATGAAATTTTACCCCTTTTGCAAACCAATTATACTATCTCCAAAACAGTTACTCCCTGGAGTCATCTTTTACATTTTTTCAGACTCTCTAAACGTGAAAAAACTATCGAGCTTACCTTCTCTGGGATCGTAAAAATTACATTGAAGGGGTCTCATTGTGTCTTTCTTAATCACATTTGTGAGTCTAAACTTTGTGTCTCTGGCCTAATGTCATCTCCATGTTGCTCACAACTAAACCTCTAAAGCATGCCTTATATTCAAGCCTTGTAGCACTTCTTGCCTCTGCAACTTGACACCTTGACTTATGGAGGAATTTTCCCCGAGTGTCCTTTTTCCTACACATGTCTCCTTGCACTGAGAATTAGTATGTTCCTTGTGCTTGGAACTAGTATTCTTGCTTGCGACACTCATTCCTCCTTTGTAACGCAACATTCTTTTAGTATTTTTCAAGCTCTTAAAAATTTGAAAAAGACAAAAAAATCAAATATTCCAAAAAGAGGGGACAAGAAATATTTATTCTTTTTTTAGTAGCACAGAGAGTCGCCCTTGGAAAAAGCACATCCTTATGTTTTTTCATCAAGCATTGGGATCTAGTATGACCTTAGGAATTTGTTCTCGCTACATATATTTGTGTCCTCCTCCATTTGGTTACTCTTCCAAACACATGGAGAGTTTGAGTTGCCTCCTACATCACGAACTTATGTCAATACCATGCTTCCTGATTCTGATCATCTTTTGTTCTTTTGTCTAAGGGAAGTTTCACTCAACCTGAGTTAGCCTTTCTACATTTTGTCTCTTGACTTTCATAAGTCAGCCATCCTGAGAGTCTAGCCAAGTCCAGATTCAAAATTGATGAAGTTATCTTCCTGATCATCGAGATCTTCACATCTTTTCCTGACGATCTATCGAAGACCTCAGGGTAGTGAGTTATACACTCCCATTGTACTCCTACCTGAGTTTTAATATATTGAAGTTGTTTCTCAAGTTATTATGGGCTCATCTATGGCCACAGGACTCCCTAGCTTCTCGAAGATGAATAATATGTGTGTATATCTTCGATTGATTTTGAGATGTAGATCCATTGTGTATTTCTTGAGGCTAAAATTTATATAGTTATATGACATGGATTTGTAGTGTATTTTATTGGAAGCCATGATTTACTTCATTCTGAGCATGGATATGCCCTCCTCGGAGAGACAATTGTTGTTTTGCATATGGCACCTCTTGAACTCTGGCCCCAGACTCACTTGATTTTGTACATTGGTGAAGATGTTGTAATGTATTTCAGCCATCAATTTCTCTTCTGACCTCACACATTAGGGGGCATATGTTATAGCCCTAAAATTCCCTATCCATGCATACATGGCCTTGGCCCTCTTACTTGCATCATTTTCCAAATCATTGTTGAGAAGCTCTTCTTAAAAAATAATTTTTTAGAGCATGTACGCACCCTGCACCAATACAGCCCACATACATATACGTGTTACATTCTAGACAACCCACGTACATATGCTTTTTGAACACTAAAAAACTCACATATGCTTGCAAAAGTTGCAAAAATTAAAAAGTTGTAAGGAATTCATTGAAATTCATGGTCTATTGGAAGTTTCCCAACCAGTTCACCTGCCATAGCCCATCACCCAACCGAATAACCATCCTTTTTTCATATAAAATGAGGTGTTGGAGTCTCATTTCACATCCAAGCATAAAAATAGTAAAACTCTGTCCAATTTCACTCCCCTCCTTGCCCAAGCATTTTCAAGCTTTTGTGAGTAACTTCCTCAACATTCCCTCATTCAACCCATTTTATTCCATTCAATCCATTCCCCTTCCTTGAGGAGATAAGAATATTGTGAGAAGATGCCTATTGAAGGTGTTCTTGGAGTATTGTAAAGAGGATCTTGGACTAGGTTCACGGAACGGTGGCCGACACAGATTGTAAGTTTCAATATTTTTTTGATGAATA
>JZKD02S1353417.1:0-11595 GCA_000966675.3 Picea glauca
GTTAATGTGGCCGAACTTGGTATTGAGGCATTTAAGTCCGGGATGGCACTAGGTCTGAGCAACACCAACCCTTAATATGGTTGGATTTCCTTTAACATGGTTGGATTTTTTGTCCCCCCAGGTTTAGAACCGGTGACTTTTCAACACGAATTGGCTACACCTAGAGGACAACTAACATAATATTATTATTACTATTATATAAAGATATTTATTTTTCTTATACCTTTTGTTTAATTAAATGTTTAGAGAAGATGGAGAGAGGTTACAGAAATTACAATTTCATGTTAAATGGTAAAATCTATCTCTGAGTGAAATAATCTATATATGTTAAATTTAGATATAATTATGATAAACCCTTTTATTATTAGATAAAATTATGAATGAAATTAGATCTAATTGGGGATAGAATGCAGGAATCTATATATGTTAAATTTAGATATAATTATGAAAAGCCCTTTATTATTAGATAAAATTATGAATAAAATTAGATCCCCAATATGTTAAATTTAGATATAATTATGAAAAGCCCTTTTATTATTAGATAAAATTATAAATAAAATTAGATTTAATTGAGGATAGATTACAGTTTTAGGGTAAAGATTTTACTAACTAGTAAATAAAGATTTTTTTCGAGGATATTTATTTAAATGTAAGAAATTATTGGATTCTAGATTTAAGTGATTATTTCTATAAATCTTGGAAGTTTTTCAACATGCTGAATCCATTTCTATACTGAATCTATTTCTAAATGAAAAAATAGATTCAGAACAACAAAAAAATAATGATTCTAGTAAATTTATATGGCCGATTTTTTACTTAAAAAAAACCATTTAATACAACAGCTAGCCAAAGCCATAGATTGCATATTGCATTCAACTTAATCATAGTAGATGCATTATGGAGGATCCGATTCTTACTGTTGGTGCATCACATCTAGCCCGCACAGATACTCTGGCTTTTTTCGTCAGGGGTGCAGCTTCTGAGTTCTTGGCTGTCTCATCTGAAGCCTTCATTGTTTTGTTTGGTGGCCAAGACCCGCCTTCTTGTTGAGAAATATTTTCATCCTTAAGCTGGGAACTGTTTTCAGGACTAACACATGCCTGGGGTTCGCCATTTGACAAATCCACGTAGTTCGTCTTTACTAAACCACCATCTGATCTAGTAGGACTACCACTTCTGGGCGAAAGGTTCCCTTCACCAGATTCTCGGCTTGTTTCGTCGTCCTTGATATCTAAAGATAGGTTTAAGCCTTTCAGATTCTCTACCGATCCCCCATCAACGCTGCTTGACTTCACATGTCTTCCCTGGTTTTCTATAAGCTGCAATTTTCCAGTTTCTGCAGTTCCTGTGGTTTCTTCTTTGCTGCGCTCCTTAGTTGATGGGTTTGTGCAGAGAGAGAGCGCCACTAGTTGCGACTCATCTTGAGGGCGTTGCAATTCCTGAAACAATGGAACAAACAATTGTTATCTGATCCCTGGTAAATAGAAAATTTGGGATTCTTGGTTGTGAATGCTTGGCTATCCTCGGTTTTTGTCAAAGCTCACCTGCTCTCTCAGTTTCTCATTGTTTTCCCGTCTCTGCTGCATAACACTGAACACATGCATATGGAGATTTTGATAATTTTTTATTCCCTGAGACAATTCCATTTTCAAATTCTCGTTTTCCTCTTTGATTCGGCCCATTTCTATTTGTAAAGCTTCAATCTGTTCACAAATGAAAAAAGCGAATAAATCATTCATACCATCTATACATCGCACTGAAATGGAGGATATTGAATTACAGAATAAACGACCCACTACCAGTTACAGTCCTCTACACTAGCTGTCCTCTTATTGAGATTTATGATCAGTGAATGGTAACGATCGATATGATTTGGATCTGAGTATACAGATAGTTATGTCTTTTTGAAGTAGTAATTCATTTGGCAAGATAGAAATCTATTAAACTACAAGACGTTTATGCTTGAATTGAAAAGAGGAGAAGTTGAGGATAAGGTAATATAAATAAGTCAGATGTATATCTTTTAGAATTTGAAAACATGGATATTGTTAGTATACAGAGAGGCTAGAAACAATATTAACAAGGTTGTTAACTGTGACTTCTTTTCTATTAGCCTATATATCACAGAATGGCAGCTGGGAGGGACTTTAACAGGGCTGAATAATTTACAATTCAGTTCGCTTATCTCTCTTTGGGCCTTCTCAGGGTTTCTCGCGTGCCATATCTGAACGAGGATCTTCACCATGGCCCAAAAATCATTTACAGGTCATGAACATTCGACACAAACATGATTTCGAAAGTAGAAAACGATTTAGAGAATTTCATAGAAAAGAAAAAATAACGAGATATAGAATATTTTGATCTACGGCCACAGGAGAGCTTGTAGGATCTATGTATATTACTCATACCTTCGTTTGTTCATCGATCCAAGAAGTTACAGGCGTAGGAACCCTTGAAGAAGTTGGTTTATCATAATAATAATTACCATGAAGCTCTTTAGAAGTCTCCTCAGCCTCGGCCTCCTCTTCCTCAGTTGGGTCTAAATGATAGACCAAGGGCGATATAATCTTCTCTGTTTTGAATTCTAACTCTGAGTCTTCATGCCGTTCACTATTTTCAGCTTCCAGCTTAACAGACAGATCAATCTCTCTGACTTTATCAGACCTGCCTTCCATGGCCATCTTCTTTCCGGGATTGGGATTACTGTTGATGGACTCCAATCCGAAAGGGCTTTTCCTCTTGCTGGTATGTATTACATCGGAGCCTGATCGATCTGCTTCCATAGCCACAATCAACCCAAACCAGAGATTTCTGACTTCGTAAGATCGAAGGAAAGAAAATACAGGAGCAGATTCTCCTTCAAAAGCACAAAAACAAAATCAAATCGATATCTGTATGTTTGTCACAGCCACTGTTACAGCTACAGCTAGTGCTAAATCCTCGCCTCGCTTGGCTTCAACTGAAGCGAATGGAAATGAACAAACCCAAACCCAAACCCAAACCCATTATTTAACATAGCTGATTTCAACGACTCATCAACATGTTGAGGGAAAGATACAACAGACCGCTTGTGCTGGAAAGTCTAGAAGATTTTAGAAAAATCAAAGGTCAACCTTGCCTATTGTTTTCTGTGCTGTCCCAATCCAAACAGACGTGCTGAGCGTTGACTTGTTGCACCATCCCTGCCCAATTTGGCAAGTTGTTGCCAATACAAAGTTAATCAAAATTTGTCAAACCTTTCAGCTAGAGTGTCACCTACCCTTGGATTTAAAAGTCTATGGATCTCAATCAATTTTGACTGCTTTTTTTTTCTACCCTTTGATTTAAAAGTCTATGGATACCAATCAATTTTGACTGTTCTTTTATCGGTTTAAAATTATTTGATGTGGGGATGCTTTGAATCATGGCAACAATTACAGTGCACGAGGTTTGAATTTTGCATGTTAATCATAGAATTTACTTGATGCAAAAGAAAATACTTTTCTAATTATCTAAAAAATACTGGAATATTCCATTTTAACAGTAATGGGCTATTTTGGCTTTTGATGGAGGGTTCTCAAAATATCTCTTTTAACCTTTTTTTTCTTAAACAGTTTTTGTTGGACGCTAATTTGAAAATATATTGATAGAAGGTTAAGATATTTGAAATAATTATTTATATAATTTTATTAAAAATTATTTGGGGTCACATCAATTTTTAATAAGGTTGAATTTTTTGTCTTTGCAAGTTTTGAATCGGTGACTTTAACATTACGGAGCGGCTGATTTTAGCCACCACACCAACCCTTAATAAGGTTGGATTTTTTGTCCCTGCAAGTTTCGAACCAGTAACTTTAACATCACGCAACCCATGACTTTAACATCGATGAATGCTTTAACAACACACTCAGTCACCGACACAAACTCCATCACTTCTATACCTCAAGGACAAAATAACACATTTAAAATATCATTTATCTTATCCATATATAAAACTCGTTGATTTTCCAAACATCCATATATAAAATTCAATCATTTTCCAAAAAATATTTACTATGATTTATAATTTTAAACAATGAATTTATTTCATAAATCCATTAAAGATTAATATCTACAAGTCTAAATCTCTATCAAAAGTTGAGAGTGACAAAAACAAAGTTTAAAAAGTTGATATTTACAAGTTTACAATTATGAAAATTTTAGAATGATTAAAACAAAGTCTAAAAAGTTGATATTTACAAATCTACAATTATTTGAAAAGTTAAATCTTTAAAACAAATTGTATTTACCACACTACAATTTTAAAGTTGATATTTGCAAATTTACAATTATCAAAATTTGAGAATGACTAAAACAAAGTCTAAAAAACTGATATTTACAAATCTAAATTTGATTGATTAAAACAAATTGTATTTACCACACTACAATTTTTTGAAATATTGAAATTCATTAAAACAAAGTTTAATGGATGATTATGTTTTAAACAAAATCCACAAGTTATCTTTTTAAAAAAAGTCCACATGTTAATAGTTTCTTTGAAACAAAATCCACAAGTTATCTAAAAAAATCCATATGTACATATAAGGTTGATGTTTTCTTTAAAACAACTTACCATAAAAAATGAATGTCTCATTAAAACAAAATCACTCTTTAAAGCATTGTATCATAGTATATTGATTTTATTTTTTAAAACTAGTCAATAGAATCACTCTTTAAAACAATCACTCTTTAAAACGTATCATAGCATATTGATTTTATTTTTTAAAACTGGTCAATAGAGTTGATAGGGATAAAGACTAGTTAATAGAACTAATAGAACTGGTAGGGTAATCTTAGAACTAATAGAACTGGTAGGGTAATCTTTATCAAGACAAAAACTAGTCAATAAAATTGATAAAGCAATCTTTATCCATAAAAACTAGTCAATATAGTAGATAAAAACTAGTCAATAGAGTTGATATGGAAATCTTTATCCATATATAATGATAGGAAATATAGAACTAATAAAACTAGTATGCTAATTTTTATCAAGATAAAAACTAGTCAATAAAATTGATAGAGTAATCTTTATTCATAAAAACTAGTCAATAAAGTAGATAAAAACTAGTCAATAGAGTTGATAGGAAAATCTTTATCCATATAGATAAGAAATATAGAAAAAATATAGAAAAAAATTTATTCTAAAATTTATGAGTGATATTAAAAAAGGAGTTATATCAAATTTATATGATAAGTTAATTATATTAAAATATGTTTTATAAATTAAATATATGAAAGATGTGTAATTTTATATTTACCTTGAAATAATATAATTTTTTTATAAACTATTTGGATTATATTATATTAAAGAGAAAATGGAAAAAATTACAGAGGTTTTGTTGCTTACCTACCACTTGGGAAACTAGACTATCAACAGAACGAAATCTTCTCTCGGCTTGAAGCCCACAACTGATAAAAATAAAAATAAAAGGCGGTATTTTCCTTAGTTATTGTCTATCTGATAGCTAACAAAGGTACCACATGTTGTCTATTGTGAGTAGATAATTAAAAAACATATAAAAAAATGATACATGAGAAAATTAATGAGGAGGGACATTGTCCCTAGGCACATGTGGTTGGTCTTCATTTAATTCCTCGAAGGTTACACCCACCGTTCATTCTGCCACAATGTTCATTTTCATATCCAACGCTTTTATCTGAAACTGAATATATATTCGAGTTGCATAGAGAAGGCATTGAAGACCATTTTCTTTTGATGAGTTAAAATATCTCTCATTTATTTGTCACTCTCATATTAGAGAAAAAGAAAGTTAGTGAAAGTTATTGGCATATTTTTATATTTATTTGTCACTCTCATATTAGAGAAAAGGAAAGTTACTGAAAGTTATTGGCATATTTTTATAAGTTTTTAGTCATAACTATTATTAATTAAGGAAAGAAGGTATTAATTAAGGAAAGAAGGTAGATAATAATAATCATTGTGAAATATTATTTTATTTTAAATGGTTATTAAAAATAAAATAAAAACTCATAAATGTTGTTTTTCATTGTAATATATATTAATTAGTTTAAATTCATCATACTTATGAAGTTCTTAAAAGTTTTAAAATCAATGGAGGTGAAAATCTTTTTGAGAAACAAAACTTGAAGAAAAAATTATTTTATATAAGTTCGATCTTTTTAGACTCTTGATAAAATCAAAGTTAAGATGGATATACACATATATATTAACACGACTACAATAATGATGATGATGGTTAACATCCACTAAGACCAAGTTTGGTCTATATGACCTTAAGAAAGGTAAGGAAATTAGTTGGGTTTATTTAAAATTTATTTTTATTCATAAATCACCATAGTTTTGATGAGTGAAAATGTTAGGAACAATGGTACTATATGAAATATTTTGAAAATGAAATCTAATGTGGGAATACGAAGGAAAATATAAGACAAAGTGTTTTTCATCTTCAACCCTTTTAATGTCAAAAGATGACAAATTATTTCGATCCATAGTGTTTTAGGAATTGTCAAACGTCGTGCTTTACTATGAGACATGTGAGACTTTGTCCTTATTTTGGAAATATTGATTTTCTTCTTTATGCTAACCAAAACAAAGAGATACTTTTGATCTTCTAGATTATAGTTGATCACCACCTTATAATATCTTACTTTTCTTGTATCATCTAATTCTTTAGCGTTCCACGATTTGCCCATAAATTTAGATGCAATAATACACTTTTAATATTATTGTTATTCTATAGAGTGACCATTTCCTTTATACGCCAATCATTTATCCAAGACTTGGCATATTTATGTCGACCTTGTTCAACTCGTAGGTGGTTTTGACTAGAACTTGAAGCAAAGTTCGGAAGCCTCTTGCATCCCATGTTGTTTATCTTGGTCTTGTACATTAGGTACCTAGTCATAGCCGTGTTATTGACAGGGGAAAGACTCACTTCTATGGGGAGGATAGGAGGTATATTTCATTTGATTTTGAGATTATAAGTTATAAAACACTTTTGGATTTCCTTTATCTTTCTCCACGATTCTATAGATATGTTGCAACCCCAAACTTCACAACCATATAACATAAAAAGAGTGATAGGAGTATCGAAGAGGAGTTTATTCTTATCACGTAGCTAAATGTTTGGTGGTTTACAATTGTTTTCAATCCCATGATAATCTTTCCACCCTCTATTTATCCTTTTCTCAATAGTATAGTTCTAGTTGAGCTTGCGATGAAGATCGATTCTAATATGTTTGTAAGAAGTCACATCCTCTAAGATATTATTGTCATACACAAAATTATCATAACTGATCACGTTCGATTTAATTATCATAACCTTCATTTTGTTAGTTTTGATATTCATACACGTACTAAAGCAAGAACCCTTGATAATTTTTAGTTTTTTGTCGAGATCATAGAGAGAGATCATAGAGAGTCGTTGCCAAAAGAACAATATCATTAATGTAAAGAAGGAGGACGATGACTATATCAGCTAGTGGTTGAGCCAAAACAACTTTCTTCTTCCAAAAAAGTTGTCTAAATTTTCAATGTATATGCCAAAAGGGAAGGAGGCGGGGGACAACCTTGCTTAATTCGTATATTACAATTAATTTCTTCCAACTGGACTATACTTGGCAAGTATGTTCTCATCCAACCTTATCGCAATAGTTCTAAGCTGGAAAATAATTGTTAGCTCCTCTAACATATTCCAAAGGTTAGTCATCAACATTATGTCAAAAAAATTTCTAGAGTCAATGAAATAACATAGGCGATTGTTTTTCTTATTACGACACTCCTCTGCAATGATCATAAACATAACAAGATGTTCTAGAATTGAATGCTAACTTCTCAATTCGACCTAGCCTTTGGATCTTTTATGTGGCTTTCTAACCGTGCTAGAATTTATAGAAAGCTAGCTAGAAAAGAGTTGATTGACCTGCTGGCCAATGAATCTAGCCAGCATGGGAAAAGACTATGAGCTGCCGTTCATGAGAAAGAAAGACCACATCGCTATCGCTCCTGGCTTTCCCAATCAATCAATCTCTCTGGTAGTCTCGGCTACTACGCTTCCTCTACCAATAGCCCAGATTCAATCAATCAATCTAAATAAATCTATCCATTAGGAACTTCCTCCACACATATATAGATTTTAAAGACGAAATTTATAGAAAGCCTCCGTATATATATATGGATTATATATGGATTTTAAAGACGAAATTTAAAAAAAAATGCAACGTACCTTTAAAAAAAAATTCACCTTTTTAATCTGAAGTTAAAATAAAACTAAACTCACTTTAATTTTAATAATCAATATAATATTATACGGGTTTTCACTATTTTATAAGGTTGACTATTATAACTCTTTGGTATCGTTTTTATTAAAAAAATAATTATCAGAAACCATTAATAATCTCGATATTATGAATCAACTATATTTTATATTAATATTAATAGTTATAGTTCTTCAAACTTTATCTTTCTTTATCCCTTTTTTCAACGAAATTTTAATTTACTGACTTCCGATTCTTAGAAGAGCTTTAAAAGCTCTACCGCCAACTTGTTTATTTTTACATTACACTGCTGTCAGGTCGCCAAAGGGGACCTTTTCTTGTGGTCCACCCACATGATGTAGAGAGGAATCTATTTTCAACATTTTAAAAGCAACGAAGTCTACGCATGGTAGTTTAAAATGTAAGGCCATTGGCAGTAAAGTAGTAGCCAATCATTCTCGGCATCATCACAATAATATTATAATATCATTTACATTTGTGTTGATTTCGATGCTTACGTAACTCACATGCTTCAACTTCAAATTCATAACATTAATGCAAGAAGATCGACCTTCATGTGATTCCTAACTTTTATATATATGTATATATATTTATTGTGAAAGGTTATTCATGGAAAACAATGAAGGGCAAAAAGAAAAATCTTAAAAAAAATCTTCTTAAATCACCAAAGCATGTATTATGAAACTTTACAAATCAACTCCTATGATACAATAATCATCAATTTGTAAAAGAAAGTGATCAATAATTTAATTTAATTTAACTTATTTAATTTTTAAAATAGATTTAATATAATTATGGTGGTAGTTAAGAAAGATAAAAAAATTATTTTGTTTGTTTTAGAAATTTATTTTTGTGTGCATAATTTTTTTAGGAAAGTAGTTTCAATATTATTATAATTTTGATGAGTTAAAAGGTTAGGAAGATTGGCATTGTAACAAACATTTTAAAATTGTTATTTAATGTGGGTCTAAGAGAAAGTGCTTTGAAAGATTGTGGCAAATTCTTTCAACCCATAATACTTTGGGAATTGTCCAATGCCCTGTTTCACTATGGATCTAGTTAGAGTTTGTTCATATTTTCGCAATGTTGATTTTCTTCTTTAAGCTAGTCAAAACAAAGAGACTCCTTTATTACCTAATAATTTAGCCAAGACCTGACACTTTTATGCCAACCCTGCTTGAGCAATGAGTGTTTTTTACTAGAGTTTGAATCAATCTTATGATTCCTAGTGTCTTCCATGTTGTTTATCGTGTTCTTGTACATTGGGTATGTACTCAAACTGACCTCTCAACGAGGAAAAGACTAGCTTCTATGAGGAGAATATGATACAATATGGTGTATTGTCTTTAAGATTATAAGTTAAAAAACACTCTTGGATATTCTCTATCTTTCTTCACTATTCTTTAGAGATATTGCAACCCCAATGTTCACAACCATACAAGATAATGAAAGCTATAAGAGTCTCAAAGAGGAGTTTCTTCTTATCCCATACTCAAAGGTCCACTAAAATATTATTGTTTTCAAGTCCATAATAAGTTTTCCGCCTTCCATTTATCTTTTTCTCAATTTTATAGTTCCACTTAAGCTTGTGATAAAGACCAATTCTTAAATATTTATATAAAATCACTTCATCCAAACTATTTTTATCATACTCTAAATTAAAATATAAATATTAATAGTCATAATCTTACTAAAATAAAAATACAAATCTTAAAATATAAATATTAATAGTCATAGTCTTGCTAAAGTAAAAATACAAATCTTTAAAAAAAAATTAGTTACTTGTAAAAATCATATACTCCTCACCATAAAAACAATATGATTAATATAAATTAGAAAAATTAAAGCTGTAAAAAAAAAACATATCATCAATATAAAGTAGAAAATTTATAACTATACCAACGAAAATAATGAAAATAAAGCCAAAAATTTACATAATATATATTTCAATTTACGTAAAGCAAAAAAAATTCATGTGAAGAGAAGGATGGAGCGAGATGGAAGCCATTGCGGCTAGGGTCCAAACCCTAGCCGCCACCGTTCTGCTCTTCGTTGCAGGGGCGCTGAGCGTCTTTCGTAGTTGCCGATCAAGGTTCTCACAGATCTACCATTGCTCTCTCTGCTTACAGGACGCGATTCGGCGGACCCTCCTGCGTGCACGCGAGCTGGAGCAGTGGAAGCCGCTGGTGGTCGTCGCCCGACCAAGATGGCTTCAAATCCGATTGCCGAAACCGAAGAAGATCCCTTGGAAGCCTTTAAAGCTTTAGTCCGTTCGGCAGGACCTTCCAAGCCTGCTCTTTCGACTAAGTTTGTAAAGAATATGGAGGAGATCCCTTCTCTGGAGCTATCTCCAGAGGAGCCTTGCAACCTCGCCCTCTCTCTGGCAGAAAATGCCCTCATCGGAAAGTTCACGGGGCTATGGCCCAGTCCCAAAACGGTGGAGACATGGATTAAGGAATGATGGATGCCGATTATACAGGGAAGCGTTACCCTGTGGGCAGCAGGCAGGGGTTTTTTTATCTTCAGTTTCTCAAGGACAGAGGACCGGGATCTAGTTTTCAGATCTGGACCCTATTTCATGGGGTCAAGAGGGCTGTTCTTATCCCCTTGGACTCTTGACTTCAATCCTGGAGCCGAGATCACTGCAGCCCCTGTTTGGGTTAGGCTGCCTCACCTCCCCTTTCACCTTTGGGGGAAAAGCTCTCTGAAGGACATTGGAAACAAGCTTGGGCGTTTCCTGGATAGTGTGGAACCGAAAGGGGGACAGATTACCTGCGCTCGTATTTGTGTTGAGGTTAACCTTGAGAAAGGCCTACCAGAGGCCATCAAGCTCTCCTTGGGGGAGTGGTGTCATATCCAAGAGCTGGACTATGAGCAGATACCTTTCAAGTGCCTCCGGTGCCATGCTTACAGTCATTTCGCAAAAAGTTGTCCCAAAGCCCCTGAGGAGCAGGGTCCAGTCAAAGAAGTTGATTTTCAGCCAGTGAACCGACGAAGGCAACCAAGGCGAAAGGATCCACTACCCCAGGCTCCAAAGGCCACTCATCCATCAGAGGCTCCTCTAGAAAATAAAAATAGCTTTGAAGCGCTAAAGGAAGATGATGCCCTAGATCCAGAAGCAACAACAACGACGGAAGCTCCTCCGGCAGATGAAAGCCTTCCGGACTCCACTCCCCCGGGCCTAGTAGCAGCGAAGAAATTTCGGGCTCCAGATCCAGCACCATCTTCCCCTGCAGGTCTGACAGCTTCAGTCCACTCTAGCGATTTTGTGGACACTTTTGAAAACAACTCAGCTCCGTCTCCACCCCTTACCTGAGG
>JZKD02S1353428.1:0-11595 GCA_000966675.3 Picea glauca
GCGTATTTTTCATGTATGTTAATGGATTATGTTAATATATATGCTAACATTATATATTATCACCATATTCTTGTGTATATTTGTTGTTGAGGACAAGTTACAGGTATAAAGCTTTTGGTTCCATGCTCAACAGTGGTCTTCCTCAAACATCTAGATGAGGTAGGCTCTTAGCCTTTTCTTGTTAGCATTTATTTTATTTAGCATCCTTGGTATTAGCGTTGATTTCTTCATGTCATTCCATCTGTTTTGGATTACCCCTTTCCATAGAGATTTTCCTCATAACAATGGGTCGTGTGTGGTAGTCTAGGTTGATGTGCATTACCTATGATCCCTAGAGAAACTGATATAGAATTAACCTTGGATTGTGGCTTGGGCCAAAAGAACCATCCTTTGTGTTATAAATTTTTGAATCTATAACAATATTTCTTGTAGGCCAAAACCTTATGAAAGGCATATCCAATGTCTTAGGACCTTACACATGGCCCATGTCCCATAGAGGAAAAATATTTGGCCCAAGACATTGTTAGAAAAATGGTTTCTATTGATTTCAACCCTAGAAGAAGTTTGGAAGCTTCTAGAAGTGATGGGTGTATTTGAAGAAATCTCCAAAGTGGTCCCCTTATGGCGTAGCTTTAAGCATGGCCCTCACAAGAAGACACTCTGAAGAATTCTACAAGAATCCCTTGAAGTATGGTTAAGTGGTTAAGCAGTTATAAATCCCAAAAGGAGCGGTCATGAAGCCCAAAGTTGATTGGAGAAAAGCAGGGTGAAGGACATTACAAATACATGCAAATATCTCATAGATGGATATTCCTCATAATTATGTTTACAATGGTAGGTGCCACATCGCATGGTTCCTCGCGGTTGAGAATTTATTCCCTCACAAAGAAGAAGCCCTGAAGTATCATTAAAAAGCCCCTAAACAGTTGCAACAAGAAGTTACAAGTCGACCCCAAAATTAAGTAAAGGAAAAAAGTTGTTGCAAATAAGAAGTTATAGGTCGGCCCTAAGTCAAATAAAGAGAGTTACTTAGAAGGATATAAGTACACATCAAAGAGCCTCTCATTATGACTAAGAAATCAAGCAAGTATGTGATCTCTGAGTAAGTCTGAGGTAATGAATCTGAGGCGGCGAAGTAGTGCGAAGGAGAAGAAAAGTCTCAAAGCCGCAAATGGGAGAAGAGTTGTCTGAACCCCTAATTGAGCAAGCCCTCATGAGTCAAATATAAGGTGTCCAACGAGGCCCCCATGGATTACATAGCACTCGTCAAGATAGGAACTGCAATTGCCCAGTTTTGTCCAGCGAGGTTGAAGGAAAGGTTCATGAAGATGTTATCTTATTGATGTATAAGTTGAGGAAGGTTATTGGTCTATGATATTATGCACCATGTTATTACATATTAAAGGTATGTCTTTATATGTGTTCTTGAGGGTTATATCTTGATGTTATGTTATATGATTGAGGCATATTTTGGAGAGTCTTTGGCACATGGCTAGAGACATATGTTGGTGATTTTGGGCATATGATTCATGGTATTTCTTTAGTTCATGGTTTATGATTTATCATGGATGTTATGTCACTTACTTGAGGCATATATTTGGCACATGGTTTGAGGAATATCTTGGTGATGTTGAGAATATGTTTTGAGATATGTTCTTGGTGATCCTGGAATATGATTTATGTGAATGGGTCTGGTTTTGTTGACAATGATGAATCGGTATCAGTGACAGTAACAGTGACAGTTTGATGATGATGTATCAGTATCAGTGGCAGTGACAGTGGCAGTGGCAGTTTTTATCACATATAGTTGTCAAGGGTAGCAGGTTGGCCAAGTTCGCAGCCTGCACAAGAAGCATCAAAGTGAAACACTCAAAGCAGTCCAATATGGACTCAAAGCGAGTGAACAAGGTTAGCTTTCAACGGTGGAGATCCACCAAGCAGATCAGATCAATGACCATTGGGCAATCGAGATCATAGAGTTACACGAAGTATAGCGTCAGACAAAGTTCTGGAATCGTGAGGCCCATCCTAGTCGTTGATCATGGGAAGGATACGTGGCACAAGATTAGCATTTCGTTGACTCGCGGAATGGAGCAGTCAAAGGGAAGAGTCATGAGGACTTGTGAAACGTGAAGTTGTGAAATGATATGGGTCATCTATTTCAGAAGGAAACGTGGCGCAATATTATCATTTTGCTGACTCGCGGAATGGAGAAGTCAAAGGGCAGAGTCATGAGGACTTGTGAAACATGAAGTCATGAAATGATCTGGGCCATCTATTTCAGAAGGACACATGGCACAATATTAGCATTTCGATGCCTCACAAAATGGAGCAGTCAAAGGGCAGATTCATGAGGACTCGTGAAACGTGAAGTCGCGAAATGCTCTGGGTCATCTATTTCATAAGGACACGTGGCGCAGGATCAGCATGGAGAAAGTCATTTCAAAAAAGTTCAAGTGAGAAATTTCGATAGCCGAGGTCCCAAAATGTCGATAGTCAAGGTCCCGAAATGTCGATATTCATTTGGGTCATCTGATCAAAGGGGACATGTGGCACCTGATCCAAGAGATCGTGACTTGGAGGTTTAAGCATGGAGCACAACGTGAGTTCGCGAAACGCGAAAATGCGATATGCCTGAGAGTTGGGCCCACGATCACGGTCCATGGTAATATGGAAGCAGGGCCATAAAGAAAGGGAAAGTGCCTATCGAGCAGTGGGCGACTGATATTGTTCAAGGAAATGATCATGGTCGTCAAGTTCAAAGAAAATCCAACCGTCGATCTAAATGGGTCATTTCGCGGGATCAAGCATCGAGATATTGGAGATCAAGTGGAGTGAAGACTCTCGACAGGTAAAATCCTGAAATTTCATATGGGGGATGCGTAAGGTTATAGCCCAAGATCCACCTGTCAATGGGTTTTCCTGCAAAGCCCATACTGATCTGATCTTGTATCTTGACAAAAGAAAAGGCAGATGTTGAGCCTTAAATGTAGTGACCAGATCAGCGGCCACAGTTCATTGCGGAGACGCAACATGCTCGGGCGATAATTTTCTTGAGTGGTCCCACAATGGAAACCATGGTATAGGGAATGCGCTATGTGGTGAAACATAGTGGATTGCGGGCCCAAAAGTTGTTTGAACCTAAACCACCTCTGAGCGGCCCTACAATCGCATGTTTATATGGTATCCTATCCAAGAGAAGCAAGTGGTCGTGCCCCTGATCATTAAAGTCTCATTTAATCTCTAAGGAAAAGAAATTAATGGGAGGTAGGTTGGTGGTTGAAACCTCAGCTCACCCTATAAATGGAAGGTATGGAAGGCCCGACCGTGGGGACTGAACCATCAACCCCTGGTACCCCTGCGAGTAGATTCCCCTGCAAAGCCCATACTAATCTGAGATCGTGTATGAAATAAGAAGGTGCGTATGCAAAGCTTTGAATGTAGTAGCCAGATCACACTCCGGGTGGTGGCAGGTTATTCTTAGTATAAATACTCAGCTTTGATATTTTGTTAGGGTCAATGGTTGAGCTAAGCTCTCGTATTGTAATGTTTTAATGAAGCTCTGTCTCTCTGGTTATGTAACCTGATTTGAGACTTCTTGTTTGATGAAATTCAACTACTATTTCCATCTTATTTGCATCTGATACTGAATGTTCATGATCAAAGTATTTGCATGGATTGTGGTGATTGTGTTGTAATGAATGTTTGATTGCAATGCAATTATAGAGTTTTCAGTTTCTTGAAACTTTGAATTCAAGAGGATCTTGTTTTAGATTTTTTCCTCCTTAGGCTACTGGAAGACATGATGTCTAGAGCAGACCTTTACATCTTCTCCTCAATTCCTTCCTCCTACTCACCTTTACTACAACTTAATGGATGATGTTAATCAAGACCTCATTCACTTGTGCATAATGCCCTAGTTTTCTGAGTTAAAACAATATTCTCTTGAGTCTGCCCCATTTGACCGCTTTGAATCCATTAATTGTGACATAAAACTGATGGGTATTGGGCTTACCTTTGACGCAATCCAGAGGTGACTTCTAGTGCTAACATTTATGGCGTCGTTGTCGGGGAACGAATTGAAGACTTTTCCCTGGGTAGAACGACAACAAGCTTATGATTCTGAAGTTGCATCAGACATCAGAACCATTGAAGATTGCAACTTGCACCTAGCGACTCCACAATTGAAGACTCCACTAGGGAGGACCCTATTGATAGAAAGATGATCATACCGAAGGGGAAGACCATGTATCAGTTTAGGAGCTTGCTTCATGAAATCATGTTTTCTTTATCATCTCATTTCTCTCTTTCCCTTTACATATAAAGAGGATTATCCTATGCCTTGTATATTCAGATGACAATAAGCCTTCCTTCATTCATCCATCCTTGGAAGAAGAAGGCATGGAAGAAGAAGGCATGCCCTATTATTGTGTTGTAGATGTCAATCATGTGTCTTCACCTCAGCCTATTCATAAAAGTTAGATATGTATTGCATCTCCTCTTGAAATTGATCACCCTTGTATCCCTAAAGAGGTCGAAAACAATTCACAGTCTTCTCAAATCTCGTTACCCTCCGTTATTCCTGTTGAGCCTTGCCATCAACTCGTTTATCCTCATGATCAACCCACTGCTTTTCAAATTAAAATCAGAAATAACTTGTTTAAACCTCTCAGGCTACCATATCTCCTTAACCCTTATCCTCCTGATTCCTTTCAGTATCTTCCTCGATTTTCTAGAGAAGACCATGTTACATCTGAGAGGCACTTGGGGTCCTTTGATAACTTTGTTGACCAGTTCGACATTGTTCATGAGGATGTTACCGTGAGGTTGTTCTCACACTCTTTGTCTGGAGATGTTGTTGTGTAGTTTAGATGTCTGGAAGTCGGTTCTATTGGCTTCTGAACCGAGCTATGTCATGCATTTTTAAAGTGTTAGGGTGAGAACAAGTCCTTGGATCAGTATTGGTTTGAGTTTAATGCCTTGAGGAGAGGGGAAGAGGAAGCCTTGGATTTCTTCAACATGAGGTTTTACAACATTTATCATAGTATGCTTGTGGAGATCAGACCCACAGAGACTGTTGCCATCATGTACTATGTCATGGCTCATCATCCAGAGCTTGTTCTTCTCTTGAGAGAAAGGAAATATTTATCGTTAAGACATTTGTTTGAATATGTTGTAGAGGTTGAAGAAAACATTAGGGATAGCAAGTGGGCTCATATGTAGGCATATCTCAAAAATTTGCATGAGCAAGAAGATTGTCCATCTGTTTCATATTTTGAGCAAGAAGATAGCGAATATGAATCAGATCTAGAACAACAACGAGGAAGTGGGTGTGATTCACATTTGGAATCAAATCCTTCAATAGTTACAGATTTTTCGATGGGCAGTAATTCATATCAATCTTATTATCAGTTTCCATAACATTTTGAGTATGTAGCAGTGGTCAATTGCATAGATAATTGTATGTTCTTGGTTTATCATAGTTTTGATATTCTAAATCCTGTTGCACCATTATCTTGTGACCATTCTTATGAAGAAAAGACTACAACTGTTGATGATCAAGAGTTGGTTTCAAAAGAGCAAGGAGGGCATTTATTTGCAAGCAGAGAGAATTTTGCAGAGGAGAAACCTGGTCTTCTAAAGCAGCTAGGATTCTATCACATTATTCATGATCCTGTGGCCATATACATGAAGTCATAAGTTTCAGATGTTCTGAAATTTTCAAATGGCATTATTTCGTCGATACTCACAGGTGAGTATGGTTTCATGAAAGGTTTCCAAGACCAAACTATAGATCCTTTTCCTTTATTCATTAAGGAAAATCATTGGGTGGAAATCAACTATCTTGGACCTGCATAAGACACAGGGCATCATGTATAGGAGGAGCAATTTATCTCTTGTCCAGAGCCTGTAAGTGAGAAGCCATCACTTGGGACTAGTCATCCTGCATCAACTATTCACCCACCTATACCTACCAGAGATATTCAGCCATGTGTGAAGCAGCTGTGTAGCAGAGAAGGTTGCATGTTACAAATTTTTTGAAGTTTGTCACTTGGCCTACGAGCCTGTGAAGGAATACATGGAGTTGTATTTCCTTCATGTTTGCAAGCCGCCCAGCTTTATCCTGACCTCAACATTAGGAGGAAAGATAAAGAATGTAACCGTTATGTTGTCACGATTGCATTATCTGTTATCAATCATGGACAGAGTGAAGGAGCTTCCAGTTAGGAAGTTACTTGAATGGCTATGGTGGAAATTTGATTTCACCTATCACTGTGTAAAAATCAATTAGTTTAGGACTATATATAAATAAGCTCCTTAGAGCATGTGTATTTATTTTCATTTTTACTTATCGGCCTGTATTTTTCAGCAAGATGTTTTGAGCTCGACTCTATAGCCCAATGCATAAGGCGACTGGAACTGCTTGTTCTTAGCAGCTCGCAGGGAGCATGTCATCCCCTGTGGAGCCAAATGTTATCACATATAGTTGTCAAGGGCAGTAGGTTGCCCAAGTTCATGGCTTGTGCAAGAAGCGTCAAAGTGCAACACTTAGAGAAGTCCAATATGGACTCAAAGCGAGTGAGCAAGATCATCTTTTAACGGTGAAGATCCACCAAGCAGATCGAATCAACGACCATCGGGCGATCAGGATCATAGAGTTACATGAAGTATAGCGTCAGACGGAGTTCTAAAATCGTGAGGCCCATCCTAGTCGTTGATCCTGGGAAGGACTCGTGGCACAAGATTAGCATTTCTTTGACTCACAGAATGGATCAGTCAAAGGGAAGATTCATGAGGACTCATGAAACGCGAAGTCGCGAAATGATCTGGGTCGTCTATTTTAGAAGGACACGTTGTTGAGGAAAAGATATGAATTGATCTTACTCAAGCATTTTCAGACTTTACTTGGCTAAAGAAAAGTAGACGGGAATATCACCCTAAGTTTATAGCCAACAAAAATAATGTCCTAACTCACAAGTATTAATTACGAGTGCTTATGCTAGTCTTTTATCAACAAAAAACTTGCTGGAAATTCATTTTTTTGTGTAATTTTCTGAACATAATAGTTGTTGAAATAAATGTAAGAATAGAAGAAAAGACACCAAGATGATAATCAAGACAGTTGAGACATAAAGAAATCCTTTATTTCATTCCAATTCACCAAAGAGTCATTTTCTTTACAAAATCTAATACATAAATCTTGGACCAAAGTCAAACTTAGACGTCCCCGATGAAACATACAAAAGGACCTCTGACAGAAAACCAAAACTGAACTCTAAAAGTTGGATCAGCTTGCCACAAATTTTTTCCCACTCGAATCTGCACAATAGCCTTTATCAGTCATGAAAATTAATTCACAAACAGACAAGCCTACACAGACTATCAAAGATAGATCAACACCTCTAGAAAACAAGTGTCTGGATGATTTGATTTAGCCCTGAATATTGTTGTCTACAATAAGACCCTACTATTACAAAAGAGAGTTGGGCTATGATGAATATATGAATGAATGAAAATTGAACTATCTCAACAAACTCAAAGAGAAAACCTTAGCATGCTTCTGCTTCTATCCTCCTATGTTCCTCCCTTTCCTTTTGCTTTTAACAAATTAGAATTGGTTGAAGTAGTTGAACCAACTCATTAGTTAAGCTAACTAAAGACTCAACTAACTTTAGTTAGGGGGAAAAGTAATAATCATAATAGGGTCATAAATAAATAATAACTAGTAGGTGGGACCCCTTGTGACTCCCTTTAGTTCATAACAATTATAACATAACCATTAGTTAAGCAAACACACCTCCTTGTGCCTCCCCTTAACATATTTACTTTTGGCTCATGAAAAATTGAAAATATTTCAAAATGATACTCATATATCCAAAATAAAACATGTTGTCCCAAAAATTCATGAAGTCGACTATCATAAAACAATAGATAACATAAAACTCAAAAGCCATATTTCCCAGTCTATGATGCAACCCTTACTTGGTTGTTGTTGTCACCTCTTGATTTTCCTGAAACTGCCTTAGGATGGGCAGAGCCTTTAGGCTTTATCTCACTGATCACGTGGGAACAATCGTCCCTCAAATGCATCCGTGAAGACACAGATTTGTCAGAATCAATGGAGGGTGAAGAAGGGGCAGTGGTGGCTTTTCTTTTATCAAATACATGGTGGGCTTCAGTCTTCAATCTCTTGCTATCATGGGAAGATTGCACTGGCAAGTGGTTAGGGGCATCTTGGACAATGGGGTTCAAAGGTGGAGGAGCAGGCAAGGTCAAATTGGGCCAGCCACGATGTTTGGAGATTGTCGGGTGGACAATCTCCTGCCATCCATCATTTTCAGGGACCTTAGGTTGTAAGGAGACATGAGGAGGTACAGGGATACTGGGGGCTTGTGGGGCTTGGAAAGGAGGCCTTTCAGGCCTAGGTTGGACTATTCCCTTCCCAATCCAGTTAAATAATCTGGCATGAAACAATTGGCCAAGCTCTTCTGAATCAGCATCAAAATGTATGGAGAACCTCAGCCTTATTAGGCCTCGGTTCCAGTTACCTCTACCTCTGTTTCCTCAGTCATGGCTTCCCCGACTAAAAAAACTCATCATGCATGTGTAATTGATTAGAAAATGGTATTTTAAATAACCATGCATGACAACTCTTAAAAATATGAAATAGATTTGGCTCAGAATGTATCAAGCTCATGCAATCCAATTCATACAAATTGTTTTAATGTTAATCAACAAGCAGGGGGGTGAAAAAGGGTTCATGGATACATGAGGGGTTTGTAATTAGCGAAAAAAAAATGATATAATGAAAGGGGAGAAGAAATGGTCACTGCTCAATGACAACAACAATCAACTGTAAAACAAGGCAATAAAAAATCACTACAATCCACCCAAAAAACACAGAATTTCCCTTGGTTGTAATCGATTTCAGAACAGGGGGTGAAGAAGGATATGGGATATGTGAAGGGTATGTAATTAGCAGAAAGTGAGATCATGGAAGGGGAAGAAAACGATTACTGTTCATGAAATTAATCAAGTGATCCATAAAATATTCTGAAGTAAGACTAGATGTACCATCCAATCAACAATCATTTGAATAAATAACAATTCTTGTACATTTAACTAGTTTATTGTTCATTAATCAAAAATTTAACACAGTGCTATTGCAAAACAATAAGTTTTCCATACGATTTGTAAGAGGCATTGTTCCCACAATCTGCATTTTATAACAATTTACAAACAGTCCCCATTTCCAATCTATTACTATCAAAATCAACCACTGTCCAGACATTTCTTCAATCCACGACTATACTCCACAGTCATGTTTTCAAAATAACAACGAAGTCACTATTGTTGCAATAAAGCCCATCAAATTTTGCAATGATATTCGTTCTCATATATATATGTAGTAAAAGATCAAATTTACATGCCTGAAAATCACAACTTATTATATAACCAACAACCATCAATTAGACACAAGCTATGCAAGAGTAATTTTCCCAGGAAATGTAGTTCTGCCCTTGTAAACAAACAATCCAATGTGACTTAAAAGTCGAGCCACCTACCCAACACGATTTTCATCAACAGTGGCCAATTGCAATAAATAACGTGCTTAAAACTCAGTGGGTATCACTGAGTATGAAAACAAGTCATCCATACTACACACAGTGCACAACTGACAAAATCCCACAGTGTAACATTTCCAATAATCACATAGCAAATATATGATCATGATATAACTCAATATATCGTGTTGAGCTATTGATTTAGTCACTCGTGGTTGACCAAGTTGTGCATACTCAGGCTTATTCAACCAACAAACAAAAAGATGCAGTAGATATATCCAGTCCCATAATCATTTGTCCCAAAAGAAGACCATAGTTAACTCGCCCAATAATTCACTTTGCAAAACATCATTCATAGAATGCGACATGTGTGAACAACACTCAGCATTTGTAACCAATGCCAACCATCATTCAAAACTTCATAAGTGCAATCACTAGTGACTGCATATCAATCAACAATTCGCCATTGTAGGAGAAAATCAATCAACCTAACAAACTGTAGTAGCTATGCGTACCCATGCATCCCATTGAATCAGGGCAGAGGTTGTTCCAATACTGAGTATTAATAAGAGGAGAGTGACTTCATTTTGTGAAAGTGCAATTAGCAACGAAGATTTTATCCTTATTATCACGGAAACAGTAACCGAATGCCAAACTATCACTACTGTTACTTAACCAATTGGACGGATCTGTACTCAAAATGGTCAGCAATATAAGGCCATCCAACACACAAGTGGTAAACCCTACAGTCCAGGTTGGTGCTCCATCTCACCCTCGGACTTGTAGATTTAATGGTTCACACTGTGACTAACACAACACAGCTAGAGCCAACTTCTTTTAATGGTGACAAACCCTGATACCAACAGTGCATGCACAGAAGGAACCACGATTTATTCGCGGATATATGTCAAGTCTGAGACAAGAGGATTATCACAGAGGAGCAAGGCCCCAACTGATTGATAGCAAAGATTAATGTGCACAAGGTGTAACCCTTGTGGTTCTTAAAGAAACCCCAGTACTGAGGTGATGATGAGGCCGAGCAAGAACAGGAGAGCCATTTCGTGGCTTTTGAGAGGAAACCGACCATTTCTCAGATAAATAAAAAATAGTGATGAAGGATGCTTTCAACTGTTAAACCCAAAAAAAACAGAGACTGGAAAAGTGATGTGCATGCGTCGGGAAATTCGGCCAAGCAACCCAACAACCAAAAGAACTCCAACTAAGCCAGTAGTAACAGAGAGTTATCATCAGGAAGACTAATAACTTTTACAAACTCAAAAAATTGCAGGAAGAACCTTCATTTTCCAAAATTTCACACAGTTGCAACACTCAGGAAAAACACAAACCCATACATCTGAGCCAGCAATCATTTCATAACCAGAGTGAAGTCAAGAATGGCTAAAAAAAAAACATACTTGTTAATCGAAATCCTTAATACGAGAGGTGGACGAGCGGTTTCACCCTGCTAAAATTTCGAAGCATGAACACAGCAGCAAGATCAAACAATAGTCCGATTAGGGTGGCAGCCAATGGGAAAGGTAAGACATGCAGTAAATGCATGCCGCCTCCACCCATACCTCATTAACTCAAACAGTACATGCCAACAATTCTCCATTAACACCATTAATCAACATGTATCGAGACTATCACCATATTAAAACCCCATAGCATGACTTACACCATAACATAATTTGAATGCCATATAATTCAACCATTGAATAACCAATAGCACCATTAACTTGTCAATAGTTCCCTCGACACTCAACTATCAAAGGTACCATATGTAAATCAGCTAGATAATTCCATTTCCCATTGCATGACCATTTACAATAACACTTTCCAAGTGCACCACCAACGTTTCAACCATATGCATATAAAAAATGTAACTCAACACAATTTCATAGCCATTTTCTCATTAGCTAGGGTTCAACAACAATCAACAAGTATTTTCATGCATGTGGTATTGCAGAACTAGGTCCCTTTCTTGCATGTGTTATAGTATTTTGCCTTCCTCTAATTGCCTTTCATA
>JZKD02S1353439.1:0-11595 GCA_000966675.3 Picea glauca
CTCCGGAGACGCTTCGCTCCCGACCATTTTTTGAAAAATGCGCTCCCACGCTCCCGCTTCCCGCTCCCGCTTCCCGCTCCCGCTCCCGCTTCGCTCCCACGCTTCGGCAACATTGATAATTACTTTTCGAAAATATCTCAAACTACTTCTTGCACGTTCACATAGAACCTGTGCGAAAGTTTCCGTTCGAGCTATAATTATCAGCACTCCCTCTTAGCGAGGAAGGAATTTTGCATCGATCCAAGTTTGTCTCTGAATGTCTCAAACTTCCCTCTTGCCAAGGGTTTGGTCAAAATATCAACCGCCTGCTGATCCGTCGAAACATACTGGAGATTAACTACTTCCATTTGAATTTTGTCTTGTATGAAGTGATCTCTGCTCTTTGCTGAGCTAAGTGCCACATAAGTCTGCTTCCTGCTGAACCACGATATCGTCATTGCTCTCGAGCTAAAGAAACACCCTAAGGTTCTCTTCCTGTCTACTGCACTGCCTACCCAATCTGAGTTTGTATACACCTGCAACTTCACTTCACCATCTCCAAGATATCTCAGACCATACTCCACTGTGCCCCTCAAATACCTGAGCACATGTTTTGTTGCTATCCAACGCTCTTGCCTTGGATCCACTATGAATTGACTCGAGGTGTTCATTGCAAAACAAACATGGGACTCCTTCCCACTTACTTCAAAGCCCCAAGGCTAGTCTGTGTACTTGGCGATTGGAGAAAAGGTCTACGTGTAGTCCACTCCCTCTCTCTGGGAGAACCATCTCGCCACAAACCTCGCTTTGAACTTCTCAATGCTGCCATCTGCAACATGCTTGATCTTGTAGAGTCACCTAGAACTCACAATTGACTTCCCTTTGATCTTGTCACTATGTCCCAAACATCATTCTTCATGATGGAGGTGTACTCCTCCACCATGGCATCTCGCCATACTTGTTGGTCTGCTGCCTTCTGAAAATTGGAATCCTTGGAATCTAGAATGCTACTCTTCA
The DNA here is from genome assembly GCA_000966675.3 of Picea glauca. Taxonomy (NCBI): domain Eukaryota; kingdom Viridiplantae; phylum Streptophyta; class Pinopsida; order Pinales; family Pinaceae; genus Picea; species Picea glauca. The sequence continues at coordinate 997 of JZKD02S1353439.1, forward strand.
ATGCCATATAGTTTGGAAAATTCTTCGGAGGTCTGTTCTCTCTGAATGTGCTCCTAGGAGTCTCAACATGCTCCTAAGCATTCCTCAATGTCTAATTGAACCATTGAGGTCTCCTGACAGAAGTGCAAGGGGCTACCATCCCCCCTTCTACACTTGAAGGTTGTTGTATTGCTCTAGAAATCACTAATGATCCTAGCTCAACATTTGGAGCTTCTTGTTCCTATTCCTCTGTCACTAGGTCTAAAATCTCCTTAGACCTATGCTTGCTGCTTGGGAAAGCAACCTTGGCATGCTTGCCAAGCGTGCACCCTCTACATACACCATGTTGCTCAACTCTGAACTTTGGAAGACCTATGACTATCTCCCTCAGAATACACAACACCTTGTGATGCAGGTGCCCCATCCTCTTGTGCTACAACTCGCACAAGTTGTCACTGTTATGCACCAGGGGTTGAACAAGTTCACCCTGCAACCTGTACAATTTACCTTCTTTAACCCCTATTACCTAAGCTATATTTTGGCTAGATTCCTTCAGTTTGATGAGGACTTGCTGGTTTTTGAACTCCACTACAAGGCCCTTATTCTCCATAATCGAAACTGAAAGCAAGTTCTTCTTGAGACCTAGTACAAAGAAGACATCATTAAAATCTAAAAGGTTACCTGACTCAACCTAGAAGGGAATAGTACAAACTCCTACTAATGGGTACTTGGCATCATCACCAAGCTAAACCTGTACCCCCGAGTCCTGCTTCTTTAGACTAGAAAATAACTACTGGGTTGATGTCATATGTCGAGATGCCTTGCTATCCACATACCACGCATTCCTGGGAGTCGTATGGGTAGAAAGTCAAGATACCAACTAGAAATCCTTCTCAAACTTGGTAGCAAACTCGTTTATCTGAGTTTCTGCAGAGGATGCTACTTGCTCCCCTTTACCCTTCTTCTTATTTGGACACTGTGATGCATAATGACCGTACTTATGACAACTGAAGCACTTGATTTTACTCAAGTCCTTTTTTCCTGGCTGTGAGGTTGAGTCCTCACTCTTTCCCTTACCCTTGCTTGGTCCTTTACCTCTGCCCTTATTTGACTGACCGGATAATGCTAGGTTCTCATCACCATCCTCTTGGTCGACCTTTGACTCCATCTGAGTCTCCTTTTGGATACAATCATCCCAAAGCCTCTCAAAGTCAGAAAAGTTTTCCCAAGCATAGATACCTTTTACAAATGGTTCCCATGAAGCTAAGAATCCATTCAGTGCCATATTCACTAACTCTGCATCTTCTACCTTCTCCCCAACTGCTGCAAGTTGATCATGAATCTGGATTCTGTGTGATCTTCATAAGGTAACTGGTGACTATGTCTGATCTGGTCATCACTATGGATCAATATCATCTTCCTGTTTATGTTTTGACTCTAGTAGAGACTAACCAGGGCATCAAACATCTCCTTCGTTGTCTTCTTCTTGGATACATGAGGGATCAAATGATCCTTTATGGCATTCAAATTATCCGCTTGGCCTTAACTTCCCTCTTGTTGTGAGCTACCAACTGCTGCGGATCTGTAGGTGGAGTCACAACCTTCTTGATAATATCCCAAAGATCATTCTCTTCTAGTAAGAGTGTAACCCTCACCTTCCATGATAAGAAATTCAAGGCACTATTTAACCTGTCCTCAAATGTGAGGCACACTGCTTCCATCTCTGAGATCTATTGCACAAACTCCCAAATTTGAAAATAAAACTTTGAAGCCTTCTCATTGTTGGTCCTTCTTCCTTGCAGTTGATTTACTACTGCAAATCCTAGAGAATCTCAATCAGCGAAATAAGCTCTGATACCATGTGAAAAATCTCCAAGCCCTAGGTGACTAAAGTCCTTATGATCTCAATCATACAAATAGATTGGTGAATTTAATTACTGCAGAAATAAAATTTAGACCATAGCATTAATCACACAATAGCTGGAAATCAAATAGCAAAAGCATAAAAATTAATTTTACACAACACAAGTAATTACTCCTTCAACACTAGCTTTTCATTCCTTTGAAAAATTTACAAGGAAACCTCCACAAGCTGCCCCAAAACAATACTGAACAGATACCAAAAAATACCTCAAACTGAGCAGAACAACCTGTTGAGAGAGTATGGCTCTGTCTGTACGACTGTGTGGATCCATATGGTACTATCCATACGACTGTACGGAATTGTTGCACGGGACTACATGCTGCCGGAAATGTCTCTTTCCTGACTGCTTGCTCTCTCTCCCTCTTTGTTGCTCAATCTGCTCAATTGCTCAAGTGCTCAAGTGCTCTTGTGGTTTCAAACTCTATCTTGACTTGTTTTTATAGTTTTAGCTGAGACCAAAACCCTAATCTATTTCTAAGATTACTCCTAGTCTTAGTCTTGCATGCATGAAATACACTTTTTTAGACTCAACTGCTAAAAATAAGACTCGCTTTTTAGCTAAAGAGAATTACAAAATAGAATTTACTTTTCGAAAATAGAATCACTTTTGGAAAATATAATTACTTTTCGAAAATATCTTGAACTACTTCTCGCACGTTCACATAGAACCTATGCGGAAGTTCTTATTCGAGCTATAATTCTCAACACATTGAAGCTAAATCTACATGTCCATGGAATGTTGCATTGTGCTTATCATAGTTTAAATCAAGGAAATCATTTGGGTAACCTGGGATACCTGAGGAATCCAATGGACCAAAATCTTTGGCATCCCATTCTTCTATGAGTGATTCCATTTCTCTTTAATTCAAATCTTTCATGTGAACAATCGATATGAAAATTTAACAATACCTCATTTTCATATTTGTGGAGTTGCTAGGTGAGTCCTTAGATGCCTTCAAATATGCTGGAATGTGCTCACCTCTACAAGCAAGAATTGCTTATAAAATCTTCAAGGAACATGGCTTCCTTCCTTTGTGGAGTCATCATATGAGAATATGATTTTCAAAGCACAATGTTCATCAATCAATGCAGCAAAATTACTGAATCTTCGGGAAAATGATTTAATCCCTGAAAATAGTGCCAAAAACGTTACCTCCCAAACCTGCACTTCAAGTGGTAAAGCCGTAAAACACAAGTGCAAACTTAGAGGAACTAAGAGGGGTTGTCCATTGTGACCACAACAACGTNATTGAACCATTGAGGTCTCCTGACAGAAGTGCAAGGGGCTACCATCCCCCCTTCTACACTTGAAGGTTGTTGTATTGCTCTAGAAATCACTAATGATCCTAGCTCAACATTTGGAGCTTCTTGTTCCTATTCCTCTGTCACTAGGTCTAAAATCTCCTTAGACCTATGCTTGCTGCTTGGGAAAGCAACCTTGGCATGCTTGCCAAGCGTGCACCCTCTACATACACCATGTTGCTCAACTCTGAACTTTGGAAGACCTATGACTATCTCCCTCAGAATACACAACACCTTGTGATGCAGGTGCCCCATCCTCTTGTGCTACAACTCGCACAAGTTGTCACTGTTATGCACCAGGGGTTGAACAAGTTCACCCTGCAACCTGTACAATTTACCTTCTTTAACCCCTATTACCTAAGCTATATTTTGGCTAGATTCCTTCAGTTTGATGAGGACTTGCTGGTTTTTGAACTCCACTACAAGGCCCTTATTCTCCATAATCGAAACTGAAAGCAAGTTCTTCTTGAGACCTAGTACAAAGAAGACATCATTAAAATCTAAAAGGTTACCTGACTCAACCTAGAAGGGAATAGTACAAACTCCTACTAATGGGTACTTGGCATCATCACCAAGCTAAACCTGTACCCCCGAGTCCTGCTTCTTTAGACTAGAAAATAACTACTGGGTTGATGTCATATGTCGAGATGCCTTGCTATCCACATACCATGCATTCCTGGGAGTTGTATGGGTAGAAAGTCAAGATACCAACTAGAAATCCTTCTCAAACTTGGTAGCAAACTCGTTTATTTGAGTTTCTGCAAAGGATGCTACTTGCTCCCCTTTACCCTTCTTCTTATTTGGACACTGTGATGCATAATGACCGTACTTATGACAACTGAAGCACTTGATTTTACTCAAGTCCTTTTTTCCTGGTCGTGGGGTTGAGTCCTCACTCTTTCCCTTACCCTTGCTTGGTCCTTTACCTCTGCCCTTATTTGACTGACCGGATAATTCTAGGTTCTCTTCACCATCCTCTTGGTCGACCTTTGACTCCATCTGAGTCTCCTTTTGGATACAATCATCCCAAAGCCTCTCAAAGTCAGGAAAGTTTTCCCAAGCATAGATACCTTTTACAAATGGTTCCCATGAAGCTAAGAATCCATTCAGTGCCATCTTCACTAACTCTGCATCTTCTACCTTCTCCCCAACTGCTGCAAGTTGATCACGAATCTGGATTCTGTGTGATCTTCATAAGGTAACTGGTGACTGTGTCTGATCTGGTCATCACTATGGATCTGACTTTGTTTTGCAATATCATCTTCCTGTTTATGTTTTGACTCTAGTAGAGACTAACCAGGGCATCAAACATCTCCTTCATTGTCTTCTTCTTGGATACATGAGGGATCAAATGATCCTTTATGGCATTCAAAATCATCCGCTTGGCCTTAACTTCCCTCTTGTTGTGAGCTACCAACTGCTGCGGATCTGTAGGTGGAGTCACAACCTTCTTGATAATATCCCAAAGATCATTCTCTTCTAGTAAGAGTATAACCCTCACCTTCCATGATAAGAAATTCAAGGCACTATTTAACCTGTCCTAAAATGTGAGGCACACTGCTTCCATCTCTGAGATCTATTGCACAAACTCCCAAATTTGAAAATAAAACTTTGAAACCTTCTCACTGTTGGTTCTTCTTCCTTGCAGTTGATTTACTACTGCAAATCCTAGAGAATATCAATCAGCGAAATAAGCTCTGATACCATGTGAAAAATCTCCAAGCCCTAGGTGACTAAAGTCCTTATGATCTCAATCATACAAATAGATTGGTAAATTTAATTACTGCAGAAATAAAATTTAGACCATAGCATTAATCACACAATAGCTGGAAATCAAATAGCAAAAGCATAAAAATTAATTTTACACAACACAAGTAATTACTCCTTCAACACTAGCTTTTCATTCCTTTGAAAAATTTACAAGGAAACCTCCACAAGCTGCCCCAAAACAATACTGAACAGATACCAAAAAATACCTCAAACTGAGCAGAACAACCTGTTGAGAGAGTATGGCTCTGTCTGTACGACTGTGTGGATCCATATGGTACTATCCATACGACTGTACGGAATTGTTGCACGGGACTACATGCTGCCGGAAATGTCTCTTTCCTGACTGCTTGCTCTCTCTCCCTCTTTGTTGCTCAATCTGCTCAATTGCTCAAGTGCTCAAGTGCTCTTGTGGTTTCAAACTCTATCTTGACTTGTTTTTATAGTTTTAGCTGAGACCAAAACCCTAATCTATTTCTAAGATTACTCCTAGTCTTAGTCTTGCATGCATGAAATACACTTTTTTAGACTCAACTGCTAAAAATAAGACTCGCTTTTTAGCTAAAGAGAATTACAAAATAGAATTTACTTTTCGAAAATAGAATCACTTTTGGAAAATATAATTACTTTTCGAAAATATCTTGAACTACTTCTCGCACGTTCACATAGAACCTATGCGGAAGTTCTTATTCGAGCTATAATTCTCAACACATTGAAGCTAAATCTACATGTCCATGGAATGTTGCATTGTGCTTATCATAGTTTAAATCAAGGAAATCATTTGGGTAACCTGGGATACCTGAGGAATCCAATGGACCAAAATCTTTGGCATCCCATTCTTCTATGAGTGATTCCATTTCTCTTTAATTCAAATCTTTCATGTGAACAATCGATATGAAAATTTAACAATACCTCATTTTCATATTTGTGGAGTTGCTAGGTGAGTCCTTAGATGCCTTCAAATATGCTGGAATGTGCTCACCTCTACAAGCAAGAATTGCTTATAAAATCTTCAAGGAACATGGCTTCCTTCCTTTGTGGAGTCATCATATGAGAATATGATTTTCAAAGCACAATGTTCATCAATCAATGCAGCAAAATTACTGAATCTTCGGGAAAATGATTTAATCCCTGAAAATAGTGCCAAAAACGTTACCTCCCAAACCTGCACTTCAAGTGGTAAAGCCGTAAAACACAAGTGCAAACTTAGAGGAACTAAGAGGGGTTGTCCATTGTGACCACAACAACGTGCTCTCTCTCTTTAGGCCGACTCTCTGCCACAAGGGTGGTTTCCCTAGGAAAGTGTTGAAGATTTTCCAGGTCCTATCAAGCTGCCAACTAGGTCTGTCTTTGACCTCAAGTTGGCTCTAAGTTTCAACTGTCTAACAATGGTTTGCTGCTGTTTTAGGACAACAAACTGTTCAGTAACTTCTTCGCTGATTTGTTACGGTTACATAGACCATTTAGGTGCTCTAGCATGTAGTTTTTGTCACCAAAGGTCAGCACATGCATACCAAAATATATGTAACACACCTAGATATCTTTACTGCTGAAAAATACTATAGTTCTAAACTCTAACATACATGAAAATGAACACAGGTATTTTTGGTCAACATGACCCTGGATAAAACCCCCGCGGGGAAAACTAGTTTGGAATATAAGTGTATATATAGGGAGAATGGAAGGTGGAATACAACAAGTACAATATATAGAAGAACCTGATACAATATCAGCTTGATCCAAGCTGCAACACAAGCCCAACTGAAGCAAGAGCGCCCTAGGATGGTGCGCCCTCCATAAATGCTGACAAGACCACTGAACTGGAGCTAACTGCCAACTGGAAGCTTTGATGAAGAAACCCCTCCACAGTACTCTGATACTGATGAGTAGCCTCCCTCTGAAACATACCTCATTGCAATCTGAGCTCTGAAATTCCTCCCTGCTCATGATGCGCCCTCCTCGAAGCAAGAACCTCCCCACTAAATAAATGAGGCCCTAAGCTGGTTGGCTGCCTCCATGGATAGAAGCGCCCAAACTAGCCTCAAACAATGCCTGAAACCTCATGCTCATGCTCTCTCTCAAACTCTCCAAGTCAACAAATGAGTGAATGAGCTCCTCCTTGCCCTTTGTGCCCCTCTTGAACCTCCATAAGGAAACCTAAAAGATAGACCGTTGAGATCATCCCATCTCAAGTCTAATCAAAGGTTGAGATCATCCCATAATAATCTCACTCTCAAACCCACTTTGGGTTAAGTTCCTAAGTTCACTTTATGTCTTCTAATTCACCCACAAAGTGAATTAATAGTCATTTTAGGCATAAATGACCAAATTTCACTTTTGACTTAAATCTCCTAAGTTAAAGTGAAATTAGACATAAAGTACAAGGCACAAAGTACATAGTACTTCCCACATGTGTTTAGGAGCTCACAAACATATGGGGAACACTTCCCAAGGTACATAATCTTAACAAGTGTATGATAAACTTTAGAAATAGATGGATGGGTGGAACGAGACTAGTGCCTATCAAATCTAGGGCAAGTGGAGTCAAAGAATCAATCTAAGAGGGCTGTTTTCTATAAATGATTAGGGAAAAATAGAGCTATTACAACATGCTACAATGAACCTTAATTTGCCGTTTATAATTGCAGAAATATAACTGAGTTTCTGGAATAAAGTGATCCCCTTAGACAAATAATTGAAATAAGGGTGTGTCTTACTATGAAATAAACAAAATCTGCAACAACTCTTACTAAGATGATAGATGGAAAATTGATATATTCAGAAGTAAAACAATGAACGAACATAAGAGGGTAAGACCCACACCTAAGCCCTTCCAATGAAATAGAATTATCCTTCGCAAATGGCCCTTAAAGCAAATTTTGTTGATACTTTCAAGCAACAATATCCAGCAGTTAAGATGAAAACATAAGCCTCACGTTAACAAGAAAGAACCCTTGTATTCACATTCCTTTAAAAAAAGATATTCAACTAGGCTCCAAGAGTGTTCTCTATTAATCCAACCGTGATTAGCAAATGAGATAGCTTATCCTTTTATAAAGCTTCTCTTCAAGTTCTTTACAATTAAATAATTCTAAAAGTTCTAGATCCATGATCTTCTCTTAGGAAAATGACTAAAATAATACATCAACAATAATATAATGGACAAAATGAATTGGGGTGCCACTTGTCCTCTCCTCATGCAAAATGCCTCCTTGGTCCATGCTTGCTTTGACCATGCAAGCAATTTTCTTGTGCCATGTGTTCCTCTTTTCCTTTGGAATTCCCTTCAAAGCTAGCCTCCAATAACCACCTCCAATTAAAAAGTAATATTTGCCAAGTTATAAGGAAGAGGGCGCTCTCGAAGAAGGTCCTCTAACAACCAAATAATATAAAATTTTCCTTAGAAGAGGTGCACCCTTGAAAAGTATGCAAGGAGGCTTTGGGATCACATTGACTAAGCCAAATCAACCAAGCCAAATAATATTAAAAAGTCCATGAAAGTTGTGCCCTTGAAATGTGTGCAAATACTAGTTGTTACCTCCCTTAGATTAGGGCCACAACAATAAAATAATCCTCCAAAAGGTGGCCACCCTTTATAAACGTGCAACAAGTGGTTAGGCCTCCTTAATAAATGTGCTAAAGTGCATTGATCACTGGAGTGCTCCCCTAGATGAGAGAATCAACAACCTCGAGATGCCAAAACAATGCTAAAGATGGAAAAATTAGTTTGGGTGTTTTCTCCAATGTAATAACCACCTCCCCAAACAATGGATCTCATGGATATGTGTGCAATAATGGCCCCTTTGGTTGTTATAACAATCTCCAAGGGTAGGGAAATCTCAAATAATGTGCCAAGGCATAGATCCATATGCAAACAACCAACTCTCCTCAATCCAAGGGCCCAAAGAGTGGAATGACCTAGGAGAATTGTGCATCAAGGGTAGTTATGGTTCATCCATAAGTGTGCCAAGATGCCATAAAAAAGGAAGCACTCCACTATTTAAGGAGTCAACCACCTCAAAATATTCATATCATGCCCAAAGTAGAAAGGTTGGTTAGGGATCCCTAGAAAAGTGCCAATGCATGAGGGTTTGACCATATTTGACCACCAAAGACACCAAAGACCACCAAAGAAGGAGGGTGCTCTAGGAAAGTGTGCACAAGTGGAGTGCTCCTGAAGAAAACATCTAATCATCTCCAACAAACCATCAAGGATCCCAATGTAAGCACTCTAGAGTGGAGCCCTCAAGCAATGAAATATCCACCAAACGATCAACCAATGTGAACGTTGGAGGCTTCTAGGGTAAGGCATTCCTCCAAAGCATATCTCAAACATCTAGTGCAAAACACACTTCCAAAGCATGCACCCTAGGGTAAGGGCGCACTATCTCAAGGAGTATCAAATCAAGAAATGAACAATAAAACTTAGGGAAAACCCTTAGTTGATGGGTATCCCTCTCCATGAATGTGTTAAGGGTCAACAAATGAGTGAACCATGACCCTCATCAAGTTTAGCACTCCATCAATATCCACATGCATGTTGATGTTTTAGTAGTTGCGGGAGATATTTTCCTCCTAGACAACCTTTCTTAGAAGAGAAGAAGATTCCAGAAGTCAAAGGAAGACCATTGAACAATGGAAGAACACCCTAGAAGAGAAGTCAGCCCACAGGAAAAGAATAAAGCAGAATTAGAACCTCCAGGAAGAGAAGTCGGCCCACAGGAAAAGATAAAGGGGAAATAGAATTTCCTAGAGAAGAAGTCGGCCCCAACTAAAGTGACTTGAAGACTATAAATAAGATGATGCCTTGCTCATTTGTACACACTCACTCACTCATCTCTCACTCAAGAAGAAGGCGCAAGTCTAAGGCAAGGAAGGAAGACGCAACACTGTAGCTCTTGGAGATTCTTGGTTATTCTTGGTGGTGGTTTCTCTCTTGTGTGCTCTCCTTGAGAAGAGGTGCGCTATCTCTGTATGGTGTTGTTGTTGCAGCTACTTGGTATGCTAGCTCTATATGGTGTGCTAGCCTTGTGTTAGGGTTTCTTCATTATCTGTTGCTCTTGAGAGCTGGTTTATTGTTGGATTATATTATTGACGAAATCTATCTAAGAAGGTTGGCTGGGTTTTTCCCCGGGTTTTGGGGTTTTCCTAGGATAAACTCTTGTGTCTTCTTGTACTTGTTTATGCTGCTCATATTTTCAGTTCATGGTATATGATTGTTAATATAAAAGAAGATCTAAGTACACTAGTAATCCTAATACTCTGAAAATTAAGAAAATCTAGCAATGTACTATTCAAGCCTTCAAATATGCAATGATGATGGCAACAAAAGATGATAATCCATTAGAAAATAGGCATAAGAAAATGCAATGAATAGTCATCAAGATACAAATCCCCCAAAAGCAGCTTGTTATCCCCGATATCTAGGGATAACTAGGAGATCATGTCTCAAGGCCCACATGATCCCAGACATGGAGTACGAGAGCGGATCGACTTGAGCTTGGCCCTTGAAGGCCCATCTTTCTTCTTCTTAGCCAGACTTGTCCTGTCAGCAGTACCAGCCTCCATCACTACCGGCTTGGGCTTGCATCAGAGAGGACTCTTGCTCCATGAGGTAATTGGTCCGA
>JZKD02S1353450.1:0-11595 GCA_000966675.3 Picea glauca
AAGAGAAGAGAGAGTTGTAGTAGAGAGTTGAGAAGAAGAACTCATGTACAGGAGCTTTGAATTAATATATGAAGATTTAATTCAGATTCATGGTGTTATGATGTTTTCTGTTTGTTGTGATTCTATGTTGTGTATATATGATTTCATGTTGAATGTTTGAAGTCTAAGAGAGAGAGAGAATGAGTTTCAATTGTTTCTTTTCCTGAGTGAGAGAATTTCCTGTAAGGAGTGCAGTGAAACGTCCGCAAGGTGTGCGTTGATGAAGGTTCAGAGTTCATCACTGAAAGCTCAGGAGGGATACCATTGTTCTCATTCTAGTAGAAGTACAAGCGAAGCACAGGAGCCGTGCAAGGTGTGCGCAGGCTAGATGAGTCCTTAGAAATTTGTTAAATAAGGTGGAAAAGAGAGAGAGAGAGACTGTTGTTGCAGAAGGTGCGCAGAGTTGAGAGTTCAAATACGCAGAAGTATTTGAAGGTATGCCGCAAGGAGTGTGAGCATAGGCCTTTTTTTTCAAGACTTGAATTTATTAGAGAAGCTCAGAAGGGGTAGTGCTTTGAAGTATTTAAAGGGAGGCGAAGTGAAGTTTCTTTGTAAAAGGAAGGTCATGGCGAGGGGACATTAGTTCATTTCGCAGAGGCTCTTGAGGGAAGAATCAGACGGTCGAAATTCTCTGTGGAGAATCCCCGAAATCATGTGGGTTGTCAGATCAGGAGGGTGATGGTCGTCCGTTGATTCTGTATAGCCACTATTTCAGAGTTCGAAACTTTGAAAGGACAGAGGAAATAGCGATAGGAGGATAGCTCAAGTTCTGAAAGCTAGAAAAGGTGACAGGTGACAGGAATCCACGTCAGAGACCGAGGACAGATGAGAGGATAGGTGGCGAGTTTTCATCAATAGTCGAAGTCAGATTATGTTGACTGTTTCGAGGTTCGGGGGTTGGAGAGTCAGAAAACCTCATGACAAGATTCGCAAAATCACGAAGTCTGAAACCCTGAAAAGGCGAAAAACCTGTTGAGGAGCCAAAGATTGATGAACGTGTCAGGATTCAAAAATTCAACACTTTAGGAGACAAGAGATCGGGGTTCCTTGCTTTAGAATTCTCGAAGTCATGCAACCCGATATAGGAGCAGAGGAGGACACGGTCAGAGATTTCGACATTTCGGCATTTCGGATTTCGACAAGTGGAAGAGTCGAGAATATCAACATCAGGGATCGCGAAACCCCGAAACCCGAAGTCCTTTGTGGCTTGAACAAAGGGGTTGGTTAACCCTCAGTGTGGTTGTAGTGAAGATCCTGAGCGGATCTTGGTCCAAGGGCAGGCGGTCTGCGTCAGTAGGTATTGTGGAAACGTTCCCCTGTAGACAGGTGAAACCCCTCTTTGATCCAATATAGAATGAAAACAAATGGTGTACGTGGATTATTTTAGGGGCTAAATTTTTCTCATGGGTTAATTTTCCGTGCCTTTTCCCAAAAAAATATTTTTTATTCTAAATATTATTCGCTCAAATTATCTAGGATAAAATTTATTTTACCTTAAAAATTGCCAAAATTTTATAGAAACTATGTAAAACCCTTAGAAATTTGAATATTTTTACAAAAATATTTCCAAACATTTTATAGTTGGCATATGAAGGATTAGTAAGATTCACCAAGGTTTCTACATTTTAAAATAAATTTACATCCTTAAAATCATCCCTAATGTTGTACTAATTTAACCCTAGAAGGAAAATCATAAAGTTCCCCATGAAAAGGGGTCCCTTGGTTGGTATCCTCAAGAACTATTTCCATGGAAGCATATTCAACATAAGGCCTGCTTAATGTCAAAGAGAACACACTATCAAAGTCCCTACAAGATAAGAGAAAGAAAACAACTCCCTTATGATAGGGAGAAAAGAAGAAAATATTTTCTGAAGATGGGAGATGAGGTCATCAAAAAATAAATGAGCAACAGTTATGATAATCCTCACACAACAATCCCCTAAAGGGAAAGTAAGATCCCACAGGAAAATACCCTCTCAGTTCGTTGAAGTGGAGATTGAATTTTTGTTGCAGGTACCACAAGGAACCTTCCTTGTAGAAAGAATAACTCATGCAGTCACCTATGTGGAATCCTAGGAGAGGTTATTATGTTTACCAATTCATAATGAGTGACCAGGGGGGTACAGTCGACAGTCAATACTAGAAAGTGGGCATGGGAATGCTAGACACAAATTCGCAGCCTAAAAACTAAGAAGTAGTGTCACTCCGAGGACTTTCCACTCTTCAAAGCCTAAACTTGCAATAGTCCCACTAGGCAAACAAAAGAGGGGAAATCTCAACCGATCGCTTAGATTGACCTCATGTTTGACTCTTCTGTGAGAGGATATTTCTCAACTAACACTAATTCCTACTAATATATTTCTCTCTCTCTAGTATTCTATGGTTTCATTCTTATGGCCTTGAAGAGTTAACTCTCCACCCTACTATCAAGGCCCTAAAATCCTAGACTTGTTGGTTTGCTATCAAATAAAACAAAGTCTAATTGATTTTAGATTATGTACCTCATTCCTTTTAATGGTTGTTGTTTACTCAATAGGGTGCATGAAGATGAAACTGATGGTGTTATGACTCAACTCCAAAACCATGTATAAAGAAAGAAATGCAAAAAATATTGTTTCAATGAATTCTATCTAAGGAAAGGAGAGGATTTCTTTTACTTCTTAAAGTAAAGAAATACCCAATACCATGAAATTTTCATTTTTCCTTTAACAAATGCTAAATTAATATCCCTGAAATCCCAAAATAGATGCAAGCTTCTTTAAAATGTCTACCAAAACACTCCACCTATGAAAGTAGGATGTCAAACTTTTGTTTTCTTCTTTTCAAATTTAGATGAAAAATTGCAAAGAGAACCTTATTTTTCTTTCTCTTTCAATCAGAATGAAAGACCTCAATGAAACTTGTAATGGATCTCAAAGCTAAAGAATATGAAGAAAAACAATCACCCAAGGAATAAAAAATTCAATAACAAGAATTCAACCTTTGTTCAAACAAGAACCCAAAACGTAAAGTAAAGGAAAAACCACTTTTTGAAACCTCAAAAAATCAAGTAGAAAAATAAAAGATGCAAAGTTGCAACAAGTCCAAATACATCAAGAGTACACTCAAGGGATCAGAATTTTTCCCAAGAGGAGAAAAATGAGAGACTAAAAAAAAAGGCTTAATGCAACTTAATCAACCTCCAAATCAAAGAAAAAGATCCCAAAAACAAATATGTAAAACACTTAGAAGGTTTTGGAATCAATGTAACAGAAGTTAGAATACCTAAAACTAATGAGGATCAAACTAATGATGGTATGGAATGAGCCAAAGGATCAAGTTGATCTAGGGCATTCATGTGCATTTCACAGTTTGAAAGAATTGCAAACTCAAAAGAGACAACAAAATATGTGATAATCATTGAACTTCAATCGACCAAATCCACAATCAAGCATGGAGTATTCTAATGTAAAGGTATGAAACAAAACACTAACAGAAAGGAGGAAAAATATGCTCCAAATTCACCCAGAACAAGGACTATAGCCCATGTAACCATGTAGACAGGGTGATTATTAGGGTTTCATCGCTCCCCAATACACTGATAGGGAGGGATAATCAGGGTTTCATCACTTTGTACTCCCTTATAGTGGGGTGATGAGGCCTGTAAAGTGGTGAAAAACTCAATCTTTACCCATATCTGAGATAGGGTAAGGCGTTTGGCTTATAGAGCTTCCCAATGATGATGTGGGAAGGGGAGAGATCAAAGAAGAAGCATCAAAATCAAATAGATCAATTAACAGGAAAGACTGAAAAGGATAGAAAACACCAAAGTAATACTAAAGATAACTTTCCCCAGTGGAGTCACCAATTTTCTATTGTGGTAAAGTTCCCCCTGCAAACAGGTGAAACCCCCCTTGGATCAAGACCCCTCTTTGATCCAAGATGGAAGGAAAACAAATGGTGTACTACATTCCCCCTAGACCTATTTCAACAATTAGAGTGAGAAGGATGGATGACTTACCTTTTTACATTGGTTGTCCTCGTTGCTTCGGCCTTTGATCTTGATGTCCAAGCTCCTAGGTCCAAGAAAAGTCTTGCAAGGAACAAAGTGAAACCTCCTTCTTCCACACTATTTGTTAAGCAGAAATAGATATATCTATGATGAATTAGAAAATAATAGACATGCATATATTGAACACATAGGAATGAGAAGAATAGGCCAAGTTATGTATTAATGGAAGGAAAATAACAATGAAGAACTTACAATCTCAATCTTGATGTTGCAACAACTCCTCAAATATCTCATTTTCATCCCCTTGGATCTCACACAATCATAAGTATGATGCTCTCAATTCTCTCCCCCTTCACTCAATCATGTCCTCCATTATATAGGATTTGAGGCATCAGTACCATAGGATAGTTTTGAGGAAAGGATGTGGTCAAATGAGGATTTAGATGAACCAACAAGATATGAACACATAGGAATGAGAGGAATAGGCCAAGTTATGTATTAATGGAAGGCAAATAACAATGAAGCACTTACAATATCAATCTTGATGTTGCAACAACTTCTCAAATATCTCCTTTTCATCCCCTTGGATCTCACACAATCATAAGTATGATGCTCTCAATTCTCTCCCCCTTCACTCAAGCATGGCCTCCATTATATAGGATTTGAGGCATCAGAACCATAGGATAGTTTTGAGGAAAGGATGTGGTAAAATAAGGATTTGGATGAACCAACAAGATTGACCTTTCCTTGAATACAAAGTGGCTCAAACCGATCCCTCAACCAACCAAAATCTCTCATAAACAACCTCACAAATCAAGGCATGATGGTTGCAACTACTTCATCGCCCCCCATAATTGTGCACAGGATTATGAACAAGGGATTATCACTCCCTAAGACACTCTTGTGGAGCGATGATCAAGGTTTATCCCTCCTTTTGTATGGGAAAGGGAGCGATGAAGCTAAAACAATGCCAAAATATCAAGGAAAAATGTATTATTTCGACCTCCAACTGATCATTTTCCCTTCCAAATTTTCTATGGATCATTCCAAACACTTATTCATGGTGATGAATTTATGACACTTGGTAAAGTGCGATACTTAATTTTGACGCTTAGGTGCGACACTTAGGTGTATAATAGTTGTGAAACTTAAGTGCGACATTTGGTAGTATGACACTTAGGTGTGTAACAGTAGGTTCCTGCAAGAACCATCTCAATAGTAATTTTTTGACCACCTAAAACTCAGTGTTGTACTTATGATCCCATGACTTGCACTACTCCTACTATTGTATCTTGAATCTCCAATATCTATATAACCCAGACACAAGTTGCTCTAGCATGGGCGATCAATCTATCCATGCAATATATGTCATTGAAGTCATCTAATTTCCTATCATAAGGCCTCACTGATAGGATGTCGTTGACAACCCCATACATTGATAAATCCATCATTTATTAGATATCTAATAGGGTAAGATCAGTGCACTCCCCCTGCACCAAGAATTCCCCTGCATCCACATCCTAGTAATAAATGATCTTGGAAAGGAAGAGGGTGCCTTCTCACATCAAGAGGTTCTCAAGGAACTTGAGTAACCCATGGTGGGCCAGTAACCCCTATACTACTTCATCCTAGGAGATATCAATTCGGAGGGGATGGAAATCCCTCTCTTTCCAGCTAATCCTCAGTATGTCTACTTGTACATATAATTAGTCATCCATGTTAGTTAGATAATGGTTCTTTCAACATGTGATTTCCTAGCTATTTTCTATGCTAGGAGTGCATAGATATTGTTTGGAAAATTATGCACTAGGTGTGCAAGTATGTCTTGCACAGCTATGCAAGACACACACCTATTCCATGAACAAGTGTGTGCCCCATCACACCATAAAATAGGCTTGCAATTATGCATGTGGTGCAGCGAATGAGAGATTTGTTATGCATGGCATGCAAAAAATTCCCTCGATATCTACATGCATGACCAGAGGCTTTATATCGCTTCAACTAGGCCCATAAATCCCTTAACTTAGGAAATTAAAGGGACAAAATTAAAGAGTGGGTTGAGATTATTATCATCCTGATTGTTCTCACCTACTTTGTCATGAGTACTTTTAGCTAGAAACATCTCTTTTGCGGCCTTATCCCTCCCTTCCATCACCATATCTCATGTACATCATCATGTGACCTCATTCTTGTCATCATGAGCTAAGTCAAACCCCAAGTTTGAGAAAAAAAAAATCATAGCACATTATTTAGCCATTTTTTCACGCATGACGCAAGCACTAAATTCTTAAAAATCTACTATATGACCAAAAAATGGAAAATTAATATTTTTTCAGCTCGTTAATGCTTGTATACCTTCCAAAAACAGTGTAGTGCCAAAAAGTGGACCTTCTCGAACCATTATTTCCAAATATAGGATTTGATCAAGTCTTCATTAGTTATCCTTATTCTACTACTTTACAACAATATCCTTATCCTACTACTTTACAATAATATTATTCACATTGAAACTAGCTCTAAAAGAGAGGTCCATTATTTCCCCTATAAATAAAGATATTGAAGTCACTCATTTCATCCATCACTCTTTGCAAGGTTATGCTACTAAAATTCCATTAGAGAGAATTTTCACGCTAGACTGATTCTTTCTACCATATTGGGATTTTTTTTCTACCATTCAAGCTTATTTGGAGCACACAAAGAGACAAAGGACCCTCACTCAAGGTGGATTTGGATTCTACAACCATTATTGACGTGTTACCTTGTAAGTCTTTGTTGACATTGGAAATAAAATTGCATTCATTATTTACATTGTCTTGTGTTTTAGATGTTTAATACATATCATTACTTTGTATCTTTTCTTTTTCATAAGGTAGAATATGGAATGGGTTCACTAGTGTATGTCTCTTTTTAGCTTATTTCTTTTGTCTATTACTTAAGTCACACAACTTTTAAGTAGGTAATTTTGGTTCATCCTAGTAATAAAATACCATTAGTAGGGATCGCTAACCTAGAACTTATGGAATGAAAATTTGAAGGTCAAATTGGAAGATACCAACTTAGGAAGTTCCATGCTCCTTGAACAACTTGAACTCCCACTCATATAAATGAATTTCAAATCTGGGGTCCCACCCTATTTATAGATTTATTTTTTCAGATTTCCTTTTGCTTCTTATGGTTTCATACAAGTCCCATTTGATGCACCATCCACACTGCTAGGTTCCTCATTCCAAACTCTTCCCCATGGTATCAATAGTTTTTTGTGTATAGGTACTTCATTTAGAATCCCCCTCTTTCCTTTTGAAGTTCACATGCATGTAACTCATACCCAAGTACTCAATTTTCCATGCCGTATGCATTGTTGGTTTCATTTTCATACAAAATTTTATGCTATGATATTATTTCCATGTGTGCTAGTATTTTTTGTGGGCACCATTTTGTTCCACCATTATTTTAAACAAGATCATTACTAATATTTTAGGTATGATTCATCAAATTGGCTTACATGTTTCATCTTCCCTCAAATGATGTTGTTTTTTCTTTATTTTCCACTCTTAGAATGCTCTTGTAGGAACCCCACTCCTTGGTTTGGGAAAGTGGCCTAGTCGATCCACCTTTGCATTTTCCCTTATCCAATGGTAGAACTCTACCTAAATAGGTTGTTGAGGATGATTTCCCCCTTGCATTTTAGCACCCATGCCACCTTTTCCCCATTAATACCAAGGGTTAATTTAGTCCATGTCCCATATTTTATCCTCATGCTCATTATCATCATGATTACTAGCTAATTTCCCCAAAATCGCAAGTCATTTGAGTATGTCAACATCTTTTGTTATACATCACTCCATGTCATTAACCCTCCACCTCATCCCATGCCTCATCCATATTACGAAGATCACTTGAGTTGTTTTTCCACCATTCATCTACCCTCTAGGATCTACTAGTTTTTTCCATTTGCCGTCATTATCTTGAGTCGATTCATTTGGTTATATTTAAGGCACTAGTCTTCTTACTTTCACAATTATCCAAATTCATTTATTCTTTTGGGAAAACATAAAAGTTCTCATTAGAAAACTTGCAATGTATATGATCTCTTTTGGAAACATCCCTAGTCACCCTTGTTGAGAGTATCCTGTGATGAGTCAACCTCGGAGTCTTTCTGTTTCAATCCCCATCTCATATTGAATCTATTCATAGACCCCATTTATTACCAATCATTTCAGTTTTCCTTTCTTGGTCATCCATTGTATCCCACTTCCAAGTTGTCATTATAACTCCTTGCCCATTATTGACTATCATCTTCGGAAGTTCTACATTTTCTACCAAATTATTATTTCCATTATGCTCGAAACAAGGGAAGTCTTGAGTCCATTAATCTTTGACCTACTCATCCATTATTGTCTTATTCACAGTTCGTCTCATTTGTTATCCTTGTATCATCCCTTGTGGTGGTTTGAAAAGGTACCCTTATACTGTCCTTCTAGTGAACCTTCCCCTAACGACATCAACATATTTATGAAAGGAGGCAGAGGTGTAGAAACACTTCCTACACTTTAAATCCATGAGAGAATATTGTGCAAGAACTTAAACAGAATGGTTGAAAACAAATGGAATAAACAACAAACCACTCAACAATATGATTTCCTAGGGAAAACCCTTCTTGGAGAAAACCCCACACTCTGAAGCACATTCAATGTATTATTAAAAAACTAAATGATTACACTACATTACAGAGTCTTCATGCTCTCAACAAGAGTGTTCAACAATGAGATCTTTCTTTCTTGGATCTTTAGACCAAATCGGACCTAAACTATGCACTCTAGGACTACATTAGCCACTCGGGCCTATATGGGAGAATAGGCCAAATCCTAAGGCCTATACCATGAGGCATATTATAATGGAGTATTTGAAGCCATTAAATAGGATTCATCAAATGTAATACCATGGGCCCGTCAATGACTGAATCATGGTTATCTTAACTACTCTATGACCAAGTCAAGATTAACCCAACATCCCCTCCTATAAAATTGACTTGGGATGAAAACCTACACACCTCAAAGTTTATTAACAAGGTATTTGAGAACATAACATGCCCCTTATCACTTAATTCTACATATAGACTTTACACAGGTGAACCATCAAACCATGGGTACGCATTCCTAAATAGGTCTTACAACCATATGAGCATTACATATGTGATAGAATCCAACTCCATAAAAAATACTTACAATTGTATGCACGAGCACATGATGCTATGAAACACCAACCTCTTTCATTGCCAACATCCCTACTACTCCAAATACAATTACATAGACCAGGTCCTTCTCAACCAAGTACTACTTATCCTACCACTATATTGTATGGATCTCAGAGAGCTCATTGGCATCCACATGGCCCTCTTCATGATGATATAATAGATCCAGTCTGATATGTTCTTCATGGCTTCCAATAACAAACCACCAATAGATCTGGTCCCGATATTAGTAGGTTGAGGCATCCAAGTGGTAGATCTATACATCTATGCATAATTCCATGCTTCTCCATGCATGTTCTAATCCAAATATGCATGCTTTAAGCTAACTCTCCATTTCAAGTCTTTTCATGTTTTCCATTTTATAGCAACGAGTTTTCATTCTACACAAGCTCCCATTCAAACAAATATTAGATCAAAAGACCTTATTCCTAACACCTTGGGTCAGAGGTGGTCAGAATTTGATACCAATTAAAATGAATAAGAGGTGTGAAATAAAGTTCCTACACCAATCCATGAGAGAAGAATGTGCAAAATCTTAAACATAACAATTTCAATCAAATGAAATAGATAATAAACCAGTAAGCAATATGATTTACTATGGAAAACCCTTTCAGAAGAAAACCCCACACTCTAAAGCACACTTAAGGTTTTATTCAACAACTAAATGGTTAAAATGCATTATAGAGTCTATGTGCTCTCAGCAAGATTGTTCAACAATGAGCTCCTTCTTTCTTGGCTCTTTAGACAAAATCGAGCCTACACTATGCACTCTATGACTACATTAGCCACCCAGACCTATATGGGTCAATAGGACAACTCCTAAGGCCTATACCATTAGGCATCTTAAGATGGAGTATTCCAAGACATTAAATAGGATTCATCAGATGTAATACCATGGGTTACCCAACGCCATGGGCCTGTAAACCACCAATGATAAACCCATCAATGATTAAATTAAGGTTATATTAACTACTCTATGATCGAGTAAATATTAACCTAACAATTTATTCTAAATGCTTGGTATAGAGGCGTTGTGTACCTTGGCCCCATTTTACTCATTGATGGGTTACCTTGAACGAGGAAATGAGAGGCCTTACTGCTCCTTGACCTAATATTTTCTCATGTGCTCGACTCCAACTTATTATTACACTATTGATAATCACACACCATGATGTTTCTAGTATTCTAGTTCTAGTTGAAGACCCCAGACATGTGTGACTATTTTGCAATAGTTTTTTAGCCCCTTGGGGAAGCCACCCTTCATATTGCTTCTTGTATTTTCCGATTTGCATTGGTGATAGTGATCTAGCTTCAATTGTAGCTACTTGGATGTGTTTGGTTCTATTAAGTAGCTATTACGAGCCACATGGGATGATCTTCCTTCTTGTTAAGTTTTTCCATATCTTGGGCCCCTTCATTGTTTAACAAGGCTTCAATTATTGTGATTCAACACCCCTCTAGGTGATATTGTTCCCTCCTTTGTCTTTAGATCAGATTTGATATTGGCCACATTTATGTACTTAGCTTGGGTCCTCCTTGACCTTGGATTTATGATGTATTATACTATGGCACTTTGATGTACTTTGATATGGCTCCATGATGCCATGATCTCATATTGTATTGAGATAGTTTCAGGAGCATGGGTATGTCCACCTTGTTAATATTTGAGATTATGTACACACCTTACCCCATTGGTTGGTCATTTGCAAGTGGGTTTCTAAAATCCTTTGGGGCTCATCCTCCCTCTTGGACTGATCTACTCTTTGTTGTTTGGTTTCTTTTCCATGGTTCAGAGAAAATAAACTCATGATATATTTTAGTCATATGATTTTCTCCTAACCTGACACATCAGGGGATAACAATAATCAACGCAATTTCACTCACCTCTTGTGTCACAAGTATGTTTAACTGGAAACGTCACTTTGGTATCTCTAACCCTCATTTTCATCATCATGTGACCTCGATATTTTCATAATTATTCAAGCCAAACCCCATATTTGAACAAAAATTCATAGATTGGTATTCAACTCATTTTTCGGGCACAAAGAGTGCACTAAATATCCAAAAAAACTACGTTCTAGACCTGAAATGCGAAATTAATATTTTTTTGACTCATTAATCCTTGTGCACCTCCCAAAAATGGCATAGTTGGCAAGAGTTGACCTTATCAGACCATCATTACTCATTAGAGGGTTTGATATAGTCTTCATTAGTTATCATTATTGCACTACTTCATTAATACATTGGGATTTTTCACGTTGAAGCTAGATCTCAAGAATGGTCCACCATTTCACCTATAAATAGAGACTTTGAG
>JZKD02S1353461.1:0-11595 GCA_000966675.3 Picea glauca
GTTTAGAAACGACATGGACACCATAATGCAACCAGGACCTACCTAGGGCATCCATGTTTTGGTAAGCTCTACCACCAAGTTGCGACACTTCTAGAGCAGATATGACGGTTTCGTGCCACAAACGGATGGGATCGATCCTATATCATAAGAATAAAAGGCAACGAGATGTAACAGTCGGGATGAAATCCTACCCTATATGCTCAAGTTTATTTTTGAAAACAAATTTTTTTATGGACCGTCACTATATTTTTATTTTTATTTTTTGAAACTCAATGAAAATTGTCCCAATACCTGATCAAATCCCTCCCATATAACTCCTGAACCACTCAAAATGGTTTTTGGTATAAAGAAACTGATAAAAGGGCCCAAAAAAGTGACAAAAAGAGGCCAAAAAGTCTATAATAGAAGCTGGCAGCTCATTAACACCATTGCTGATTTGGAAATTGACTCTGGAGCCAAAATACCCCCTTTGCCAAAGATCGTGATTCCGAGAGCTACAGTGGACGAAACAGACTTCTGCTTGGACCAAGTAAGTGCAAACTCCCTTATCTTGCATTTCAATACTTAATTTATTGCGTTTAAGTTTGTTTTGGGGGTGGATGTCGACCTCAAAGAGGTCGGCCCTAGGCAAATGCGGGCTGTCCAGGGACAGCCCGCGGGTACCCGTGCAGTCCAGGGACAGCCTGCGGGTACCCACGCAGAGCCAAAGCAGCACGCGGGTACCCGCGACTATCGCCTTGACAGCACGCGGGTACCCGCGACTGTCGCCTCGACAGCCCGCGGGTGCCCCCCGCGCGATAGAAAATTTGATTGAAACAAGAATTAACTCCCCCTTTTTTGCCTTGTGGTTTTGGCAGGATGTATGTTCAGTGGAGGGAGAGGGAGCACAAGGCCGCCAATGAGTTAGTGGCTGCAGATCCGAGCGTTATGGCCGTGCTGACGCAGTGTGGATTAGTAAAATTCTTTTTGTGCCCGTTTATGCGCGCTCAACCCAGGCTACTGAATGCCTTGGTTGATTATTTGCACCCAGATGCAGAAGCCTTCATGATAGAGGGGAAATCCTTGGTGCCAACCACCGAGGATATTTACTTTTTGACTGGCCTCTCGAGGAGAGGGGAACCAATCAATTTTCAGACTTTTCCTACGGGGCCGAGCAAAGTCTCGGAGCTGATAGAGGAGTATTGTGAGGCTGGTACCGATCAGAGATCTTCCTCGGTACCTGTGAGCAGGATTACCAACCTCGCTCTCCAGACCATTTTATCGCTCATTGGGCGGATCACCGGCTCCGCAGCCGTGCATCAGGCTTCGCATGCACAGATGAACTGTGCAATTCAGTGCATGAATGCACAAATTTTCGACTGGAGTACCACACTACTAGCAAGCATGACAGGTCAGTTGACAGCTTGTAGACAGCGGACACACAGGGACTTCAGGTTTGGGACCATCTTGTGTTCATTTTTCTTCGAGAGAGTTCCATGTTTTAGTCCTCGGTTGACAGTACGAGGACATCTGGCTACTTTCCCCGCAGTGTGTAGATGGGCAGCGTTGTTGCCGCGACAGGGAGGTGGAAGGACCACAGAGGCCTTCAATGACGACTTTTTTGCGTCGCTGTCGCGACAGATCCTGGCTATTGAGGACTACCCATATGCGGGGATCGACTTCTACAGAGATCCAACGATACCAGTGCCTCCTGGTGAGGAGCGAGGGGAGATGGGTAAGTCTCCACCTATACAGTTTTTTTTGTTTGCATATGTAATTTTTATGTCTTTTTGATATATATATCATGTTTTTGTATACCAGAGTTTTTTGACGGGTGAACTTTTGTTGCATGCAGATGTGGGACCCGTGCGACCTGCCGATTATGCACGGAACAGGCGTCGCCCACGGCCTGACGCCGCAGCTGCCGCCGCTGGAGGAGCAGCAGTAGCCGGGAACCTCCCAGTAGGAGAGGCCGAGAGAGTCCTGAGGCGGATTGAGCGGAACTTTACTGCGCTCACTCGCATAGTTCCCATGGTAGAGATAGAGGACTTGCCGCCCTCTATGCAGACTCACGTTGTGGGGGCACCTCGGACGTGGGTCCGATTGTTTAGGCGTTTAGCCCAGGCTGTACATGATTATAACAGGGCCCACAGGCCCTGAGTAGACTTTTAAACTTTTTATGTGCCATGAGCACCTTGTTGTATTTATTTTTTGAGGGCATAAGCCCCAGTGACTCGTTATGGTTCCCACTTGTGAGGCGCTTGATCCCATCTATGTACTCTGAGGATTTTATGATGTTTATATATGGTTTTTATTTCTTTTTTGTGTCTTATGGATTATGTGTACAAAAATGTATTTACATGTGTGTGATCATGATCTTTTTATATGTGAGCAAGATGCCAATCTAAAATGTGATTAGCTAGAGTATCCGTGATTTGATTTAGACTCCTAGGAACATGAAAATATGTAATATAATCAAAGTTGTGTTTCAAGAGACGTACCCTAAGGAATTGTCGGTGTAACATTGGGTCATGAACTCGGTATATTCTGTTTAGTTGCGACACAACCAGTTGAGCGTCTAGATAGACCCAGAGACGAGAGATACCGAATGACAATGCGTCACGAAGCAACTCAATAACTGCACTATACTCAGCAACATTATTGGTGGTGTCGCCTAATCATATCCCCCTGGAAGATAACAACTGACCCTGTGGTGTAAAGATTACCCAAGTTGCGGAGGCAAGCCTCCGCGTGTGTCGACTAGCACCGTCCGCGTGCCCAATGAACACCTTGGACTCACTTGACATCTTCCATAGTGACGAAAGATAACATCAATGACACGTCCATAACACGTTTTTCAAAAGAAACACAAAAAGGTAATAGTGCAAAGACTATACATATGTTACAAAAAGTTACCCACAGTGACCTTTCTATGAGTAATACTTCTTGAGGTAGAGCCCATTTCTAGGCTCCGCCAAAGCATTCCCTTCAAAATCAACCAAACAATAAGCGCCCTTTTTTAAAACCTCCTTAACAATGAAGGGTCCGAACCACATGGGTTTAAACTTTCCTGTCCCCAGGGGGTCCTTATCTTGGTCATAGACCAGGACAAGGTCGCCCTCAGAAAAAATCCGAGGACGAACGGACCTATCACATTGACACTTGACCTTATGTTTATAAGCCTCATTGGCCAGAGCCGCATTGCGACGCTGCTCATCAAGCTGCTTAAGGTGTACTAACCGCTCTTCAAGAGGAGAAGTGTCTGGCAATAATTGTACTACCAATTTTAGAGATGGAATTTGACATTCGATGGGCAAGACTGCCTCCAGCCCGTAAACGAGTTGAAAGGTGAGAAACCGGTTGCAGTCTTAACAGATGTTCGGTAAGCCCATAATGCCAAGTATAACATCAAATGCCAGTTTGACTTGGCTGAGTTGATAGTTCACTGTAGAATTGTCTTAAGAGTTTTGTTTATAGCTTCCACCTGCCCATTGGCTTGGGGATAGTAAGGTGAGGAATGTTCTTGCCGTAACCCAAGATTTGATGTTAACTCAGACATCATTTGGTTCTGAAAGTGGCTGCCATGGTCAGTGACAATCTCTATCAGGACACCGAACCATGCTATAATCTGGTTAAATAAGAAGAGAGCTGCAGTCTCTCCATCATCTTTAAACGTTGGCATAGCTTCGACCCATTTAGTGAAGTAGTCGACAGCTACGATGATATAGCGGTGCCCCCTTGCTGACGGGGGGTTGCATGTAGTGTAATCAATCCCCCACTTCATGAAGGGACCAACTGTGATGACAGGAAACATAGGAGCGGGATGTGCCCTCATCTTCCGTGAGAAGATTTGGCACGGATGGCACTTCTTGATCGACTCAATACAATCTTTGATAAGTGTGGGCCAGAAGTAACCTGCTCGTAAGATCTTTTGGGCTGTTGCCAACCCAGATAAGTGACTGCCACAAGATCCTGTATGAAAATTTTTGAGCACTATGACGGCCTCCTCATGAGTGAGACATCGACGCAAGACGCAGTCTACACCTCTCCGATACAACGTATCATCGAGTATGAGATAGTTCTTAGCCTGATGGCGTATCCGCCGACGCTCATCACGAGAAGCAGAGGTGGGGCACTTCAAAGTCTGGAGATAGATCAGTATATCTTCGTACCAGGGGTCTGAAGATTCAATCAAAAACATATCCCCCCGGATAGGCGATTCCTCAGGCACAACGTCACCTGACTCAACCGGAAGTTCCGAAACAAGTTCTGCGAAGACCAATGACTTCTTGGACTTTGCTGAAACGAAGTCTAAGTCAAATTCTTGGAGGATGACCATCCATCTATTGATTTTTCTGCCGATAACGCGTTGTGTAAACATATACTGGAATGGATTCACGACAGCAACGACGGTGGTCTTGCGAAACAGAACATAGTGACGGAAGCGTTGAACAGCATGAACTGCTGCCAATGCAAGTTTTTCGAGATGGGTATAATTAAGTTTCGGTCCTACGAGGCCTCGGCTCAGGTAATAGATCACGTATTCAGACAACGAATCATCTTCATGAACTAAAACCATGCCTATGGTTGACTTTGCGGCAGCCAGATATAATAGGAAATCCTTGTTATAATTCGGTGGCCGTAGCAGAGGTGCGGTTGTAAGGGCGTGTTTTAATGTGTCGAAAGAGCATTGAGTGGCTTCGTCCCAGAAAAAGGGAACATCTTTCTTCAGTAAATGCATAAAGCCCTTGGTGATTTCGACATAGTTGGCGATGAAGCATCGTAAGAAGTTCGCCTTGCCTTGAAGACTTTGAAGTTGTAAGATTGTGTGTGGGGGGGGGAAACTGGACTATTGCCTCCACCTTAAGAGGATCCACCATGATCCCTGTGGTTGATACGATGAAATCTAATAGACATCCTGACATGACACAAAAGCTGCACTTGTTGGGATTCAAGTGAATCCTGAAGTAGCGACAACGTTCGAAGATTAGTCGGAGGTGCATAGGATGATCCTTTCGCTTGCGGGAGCGTGATGCTAAATCATCAAGGTAGGCCTCGACTATATGTTTGAGGTCATGAAACGCAAAAGACATGGCCCGCTGGAACGTGGCTCCAACATTCTTGAGACCAAAAGGAATTTTACGATAGGCGAACGTACCCCACGGACAAATGAATGCCATTTTGTGCTGGTCCTCAGGTTTGATTTGGATTAGATTATAGCGTGAAAAACCATCCATGAATGAAAAGGCTTCACAACCAGCACATTCATCGATGATCTGGTCGATGAATGGGGTTGGATAATTATCTTTCGGACATGCCTTATTCAAATCATGAAAATCGGTACATACGCGAATCATGCCTTGTTTTTTATTGACCAGCACGAGGTTTGACACCCATTGAGTCAAATGTATAGGGTAAATGAACCCTGCCTTAAGCAATTTCTCAACCTCAGCCTTGATGGCTGCTGCTTTCTTAGGATTAACTGGACGAAGTTTTTGTCGAACAGGCTTAGCATCAGGATACGTTGTGATTTCATGTTCAACTATCTTTGGATCGATGCCTGGCATTTCCTCGTAAGACCAGGCAAAAACGTCGCGGAATTCTTTGAAAAGATCCGTGTAAATCTGAATCTCTTCGGGGGAGCAATCCGCTCTGACAAAGACATTCTCCATGACACCAGGGGTTCGGGAGATATCGAGAGGTATAGTTTCAGTGATAGTCACCATATTCTTCTCAGCATAAATTTCCTGTGTAGCTAAGAGGTTAATAGGACACAACTGATCTCCTGTCATGGTGGTAGTGAATTCTCCTACCTCAATTCGGTGTAACGCTGGGAGGAAATATGATTTGTGATGAAGATCTTCCCAAGGTTTGTTTGGACTAGTCATTGCTTCGATTACAGCTTCGTCAGAAGGCAAGACTAAGTCTAACGAATCGGTGGTAGCAAGAGAACCCTGAGCCCAGATAGGCTCCAAAGGTGGATCCAACTCTTGTGCGGGAGTCGGATCAGGAGTAGCTGAAGCTTGCTGGACTAAAGAGTACGCTGCTTCAGCGGCCGACAAGGGCATGGACATGCCAGAGTGCCCTGTCTCATCCATCGTGGCCGATGGGGAAGGAAGAATCCATGGATCCTCAAAGTAAGTCGTGCGGAACGACGCAACATGAAAAATCTCAGCCTTGTGGTGAGTCGATATAAACTTGACATCGCCATGAGGAGGTGGGTAATCGAAAGTACCCATCAAAGATGGGCACAAACCAAATCCTACGTTAACGACACTGGTTTGAGGATTATCTATCATGGGAACCGTGGATGCCCCCAAAGCTGGGTCAGGTCTAGAGAAGGACAATTGATCGATGGTCACTATCCGGCCGTCATGTGGAAACAATAAGACTCAGAAAACTGTAGCGACCACCGCTTGCATAGCATAAGTCCAACTACGACCTAACAAGAGATTGTAGTCGAGGGGGGCATCGACTACCTCTACTTCGACGCACACGGTCTTTCCCCCTAATTGCACAGGGAAAGAAGGAATGATGCATGTGGTCGGAAAGAATGACCGTCGAACGCAGTGAGGAGAGTAGGTGATGGAGACAACTCAGGCTGACCAATGGCTTTCCAGCATGCTAACGACATAATGCAAGTCGAAGTGCCCTCGTCGACCACCGTGCGGAAAATATTCCATGTAAAAGTTTTTCGTGGGATGAGCCACTACTATCTGAAACGAGACGTGGTAAGGCAAACGAGGTTTCAAGTCAGTCGTATATAACATGATGGTACTCGGGTTACAAGTCTCAGTAGAGTCTAAAGCAGCTAACAAGGCTTTTCTCTGAGCAGGGCAACTTTAGAGGACCTCCAAAGCGGACATAGCACAAGGGGTTTGGGATAAATCTTCCACCACAGAGTAGTTCTGGGCGGCCCTTGCGTTTGGATTGTGAGAAGCTTTCTTAAACGCACCTTTTGGAATGCGTGTCATCGTTTCACCCAACATCTTCTCGATCTGTAGAGGAAGAGATGGGATCTCAACTTATTTACCCTTCTCAGAGGTGCTTGGTTTACTATAGTTGTGTGCTCTAGTCGTGATTAAAGCATCACCCCTAACCATATATATGTTCGCGGAAGAGGAATTGTTTGGAGGAGGGCAGTTTTCCTGGCTGCCCTATTTGGCACTTATAGAGGCTTGAGTTAAATTTTGCCCATGCTGAAAGGGATTAGTCAACATGGCTTGCTGTTGCTGTGTGACAAACTTCTGGGCCTCTGCGAGTCGAGGACATAGATGGGTTGGGTGGTCTTCCGCACACAAGTTGCACGGATACCTCGCCTTCCGCTTTTCCATGGTGCCCTCGCCAGCATTATCAGTAGGTTTCTTATCCCCCTTACCCTTCTTGCACTATTTTTTCTTCCCTTCAGGCTGCTGGGTGGCCTTTGGGGTAGTCGTCTGCATGGAGTGTACTTCCGACTTTTGGGTAGGAGGAGCAGCCAAAACAGTAGTCTGGCTGGCCGCTAAGGGTTGTATAGATAACTGTTGCAATTGTTTTGTCAAGTGCTCAGTGGGCTTGGTTTTTGCCGAGCCAACGATGCCATCGGCATGTGGTCCGGCTCTCTGTCTAGTTTTATCCAGTATCGATCGTGGTGCATCCGGCAGGATGTTGTACAATAGACCAGACTAAGAATAGATAAGCTCAAACTGTTGAGCCCTCATGATGGCATCTTCTTCGGAGAAAACCCTAGAATTTGCGACGTCTTTGGATAATTGCGGTACTAAAGACTTAAGGAACCACTCAAGCAGGAATGTTGGTGGAACTGGTACTTTGATTAGACTCTTTCAGCGTCGCCACTCTCGGATGTGATCAGAGATATGGTGCACTGTCGTCTGCTCGAAATTGGCTAGCAACTCTGTGTCGACGTCGTATCTCACAGGTAACTGGAAATGGTTAAGGAAGGCCATCGCCAGTTCGCCAAAAAAAGAGTATCGTGAACGATCAAGTTCTATGTACCATTTCGTGGCACTCCCAATAAGTGTGCGTTGAAACAATCACAACTGGACTGAGTCATATTTTAGTGAGTTAGATGAACACCAAAGATGGAAAGTAGTCACGTGATCACTTGGATCTTCGTTAGGCTTGGCCTCGAACTTTGGAATGTCTGAAGGCAACTTCGTTGGCATAGGAGGCCAACTTGGATCGTGACAGATAGGATCATTTAACAACCATGTCAAATCTGGCAAGTGTAACGTCGCCAAGAATGGTAGTTTAAATTGCTACTGATAGCTTGGGAAAAAGGGTCTTGGAGTTGGAATGGCACCAGGTTGCCAGGAAAAGTTTGGTTGCTGGCCCAGATTCTGGTAGAAACCATGGCCCTGACTAGCGTAAGGATTTTGCATATGTGGAGACATCATCGGCTGATTCCCCATAAAGGACAGAGGATGTTGGGCATTCATCATGTTTGACGGACTTTGAGAAGGATTACCCCATGCTGGTCCTGATGGGAGAGGCATAGAAGTCTGTCCAGGGTTCCATTGGCTGTGGAAAGAATTACCCCATAACGACATTCCAGAGGATGGAACGGATCCTTGTGCTGAGTTCCAAGGTCCTGCTATATGTGCCCCCAGCGCAGGAATAGTACCCTGCGCCGGAGTAGACTGTCCAAAGATGGGAGTGCCCCCAGATGGGAAAGCAGTGGATGCAAAAGTGTTGTTACCAAACATCCCGTTCCAAACAAACGGTGACGAACCTACCGGCAGAGTTTGCGCAGGTGTTCCTTGACTCCCGACTCCAAATGAACTTGTGTGTGCAGGCTGCCCGGCAGACTGCTGATGCAATCCACCAAGCGAAGGGGACGAAGTAGAGATATGACCCCCAGCGTAAGGAAAAGCATTGAAAGGGACAGGAATGCCCCCAAGTTGACCTTGCAGAGGAGCGTTAGAGATCCCTGCCCCCAGACGCAAAGTCTGTAAAGTGGAGTAAGTGAGTGCAGGACTTGTACCTGAACTAGGCATACCGTATGAAAACGGAGGGCCTGTCGCACTAGGTGTGAATGGAGGTGTGGCCGCCGCGATANTTTTATGTCTTTTTGATATATATATCATGTTTTTGTATACCAGAGTTTTTGATGGGTGAACGTTCATTGCATGCAGATGTGGGACCCGTGCGACCTGCCGACTATGCACGGAACAGGCGTCGCCCACGGCCAGAAGCCACAGCTGCCGCCGCTGGAGGAGCAGCAGTAGCCGGGAACCTCCCAGCAGGAGAGGCCGAGAGAGTCCTGAGATTGATTGAGAAGAACTTTACTTCACTTACTCGCACAGTTCCCATGGCAGAGATAGAGGACTTGCCGCTCTCCATGCAGAATTATATTGCGGGGGTACCTCGGACATGGGTCCAATTGTTTAGACGTTTAGGCTAGGCTGTACATGATTATAACAGGGCCCATAGACCCTGAACAGACTTCAGACTTTTATGTTCCTTGAGAACTGATATGTATATATTTTTTGAGGGCATAAGCCCCAGTGACTCGTTATTGTTCCCACTTTTTGAGGCGCTTGCGCCCATCTATATACTCTGAGGATTTTATGATGTTTATATATGGTTTTTATTTCTTTTTCGTGTCTTATGGATTATGTGTACAAAAATGTATTTACATGTGTATGATCATGATCTTTTTATATGTGAGCAAGATGCCAATCTAAAATGTTATTAGCTAGAGTATCTGTGATTTGATTTAGACTCCTAGGAACATGAAAATATGTAATATAATCAAAGTTGCGTTCCAAGAGACGTACCCTAAGGAATCGTCGGTGTAAAGTTGGGTCATGAACCCAGTATACTCTGTTTAGCTGCGACACAACCAGTTGAGCATCTAGATAGACCCGGAGATGAGAGATACCCAATGACAGAGCGTCACGAAGAAACTCAATAACTGCACTATACTCAGCAACATTATTTGTGGTGTCGCCTAAGCATATCCCTCCGGAAGATAACAACTGACCATGTGGTGTAAAGATTACCCAAGCTGCGGAGGCAAGCCTCCGCGTGTGTCGACTAGCACCGTCCGCATACCCAATGAACACCTCGGACTCACTTGACATNTGCCGGTCCTGCTGGGATAGGCATAGAAGTCTGTCCGGGGTTCCATTGACTGTGGAAAGAATTACCCCAGAACGACATTCCAGATGAGGGAACGGATCCTTGTCCTAAGTTCCAAAGTCCTGGTATATGTGCCCCCGGTGCAAGAATAGTACCCTGCGCCAGAGTAGACTGTCCAAATATGGGATTGCCCCCAGATGGGAAAGCAGTGGATGTGAAAGTGTTGTTAACAAACGTCATGTTCCAAACAAACGGCGACGAACCTACCAGCAGAGTTTGCGCAGGTGTTCCTTGACTCCCGGCTCCAAATGAACTCGTGTGTGCAGGCTGCCTGGTAGACTGCTGATGCAATCCACTAAGCGAAGGGGACGAAGGAGAGATATGACCTCCAGCGTAAGGAAAAGCATTGAAAGGGACAGGAATGCCCCCAAGTTGACCTTGTAGAGGAGTGTTAGAGCTCCCTACCCCTAGACCCAAAGTCTGTAAAGTGGAGTAAGTGAGTGCAGGACTTGTACCTGAACTGGGCATACCATATGAAAACGGAGGGCCTGTCGCACTAGGTGTGAAGGGAGGTGTGGCCGCCGCGATAGATGGGGTCGATCCACTGTGCGACGTAGTTGCGGTTGAGACCATGGTGGCCCAGACTGTCGACAAGGGCAAGTTAGGAGAAGCTTCTCCTGTGGTAATGAAAGTGGTGGGAATGGAAGAATTCCTAGAGGAAGTAATAGAGTTTGTTTCCATAGCTGTGCGGGGCACTGACAGGCGTTCGTAAAATTGAATTGGCACAATCACTTGTGGCCAAGTATCAGTGGTTGGGGTTTCAACCGAAATAAGAATGGTGGTTGACTCCTCCAGGAGTTTTTTGGGCACAATGGTTTGTAACCCGGTTCCTTCGAAAGACCCTTGTTGGTCTAGATTCCACCTCAATGGTGGCGGGGGTGGCTCCAGTATAACCGGCGGCAGGCCCAGAAGACTTCGTGACCAGCGGAGCTCTGAATCCTCCACTGTGTGAGAAGATCCATGACACGCTAAGGTATTCTACACATGCAATCAGTAACACACACTAAAAGAAATCCCCTATGAGATAAGACAAGCAAACACTAACTATTTTGAAGAACAGTTACAACAACCAACACTAGAGCAACTTACCGGTGCAAGTGCAACTCGAAAACGGAAGCACCCTCCGGGTATACTCTGCAAAGCGTGGCCCGATGTCTGTCCTAGGTACCGCGGTATACCCCCGCAGTCACCTGTGTATGTCCCTAGAAAAGATTGGCAACTAGTTTGCCAGCACGCGAACAGTCACCAGGCGGGTACAGTCGATAGTCGGGTAGACCACAATGAGCAGGGTATCAAGCCCAAAACCTGTCAAGGGTATCGAGAGAAAATGGTCTGGAAGACAACTGAGGAACTTGAATGGATTTGAGACCCACGAAGCCTCGTGGAAAATGCAAACGACGGAATCCCTTAACAAATCCTCAATATGTGTTCTCCACTACGTTCGGTCCGGCTTTGGAGGGGTTATCTCCGCTA
>JZKD02S1353472.1:34661-69978 GCA_000966675.3 Picea glauca
AGATGATGAAGGAGGATGGTTATTTGGAGCTCAGTACCACTTGGTACCTAGAATTCATCTCAGGGATTATAGTCATGAAGTAGAGATGGAATTTTGTGATCGTATGATTCTTTAAATTACTGGATTCGAGAGTCCCTTGACTGCTCAAAATTTATGACATTCAAATATGTGTAGCGAGGTCATTCTCTTTATGGCTCCTTGTAATCTGGTTGTGGATGCTCACTAAAGTTAAAACCACTTTTGGTTTTTTCTTTGTTCGCATTCTTGTTTACAAAGTAGAATTAGGGTTTTTCATTTGTGGTTTCCTCATTCACATGCATGGTCATTAGGTGGTATCTTAGGAAATTACTTTAATGACCATAGGTGTCCATCACCCCTATGTAGGTTGCCTACCAAATCAACCTTCGAGTGGTTAGTCTCGGTCCTGGTTTACAGAGAACATAATAATATGAAGACAAAGGGGATTAAGAATGGAAATGGGATATAGAAAGAGGGGTAGTGTAGTAGCTCCAAGTGAATTGCAAAAAGATCCCACCATAGGAATTCTAGCCAAAGAATTACTAGGGCTCATGATGAGGCTATGCATGAAGCTTGGAATTACCACAACCAATTTCTAGAGGACATGAAGCAAAAAATAGATTAAATGGAGAAGAAGGTTAGGAAAAAAATAAGCGAGACACCCAATTATAAGTTGAAAGAAGAATATTTTGCTTGGGTTCCAAATACAAGCTTCTCAAGCTCAAAAGTTACACAAGTTTTTAGAAAGATTGAATTATACTAGACTAAAAAATCACTCATAGCACATGTTGTATAGGAGAAAGGGGAGTAAAAATAGGCCATCATCAAGGATTTGAACTTGCTACACAAGAAGTTTGATGCAGTTTGCAAGACTGTATTTAATATGGAGATAGTGGTACCAGGTAGGGAAAAAAACCAACAAGCTCCAGTCACAATTGAGGACTAGAATTCCACTCTAGAGAGCACATCATCCAACCCCATCATGCTGAATGAAGAAGATCAAGACCTGATTGAGATACAAAAAGGCTAGCTACCTTTCAATTCTATAATATGTGATGATTGATAATCTTGTTTTGTTTTATAATAACTATAGTAAGATGCTCCATACTTAGGCATAGTAGTATGTATACTTTGTCTAGTGATAGTACAGTCATAGAAAACAGTCAAAATCTTTAAATTGATCCAAATCTCTATGGGGTTTCATACTAGTATTTTTTGGACTAAATTGTACTCAGTTTCCCTAGTGGTAGGTTATAGGGAGTTTTGTTTGCACTCTTATATGAGACATATTAATATATAATCAATTAGCTTACAAAAAAAAATGTAATCCAAAAAAGAAAAAAGAAAAACACAACAAACTTGCCAAAGTCAAAGATGAATGAGAAAAAATAAGGGAAAAAAGGACTCAACTCATTTTGTAAACAAAATAAGGAATATCAAGGTGGAGAATAAGGATATCCTTATTAGCTTTGACACAGTTTCATCTTTTACCATGATCCCGATCAATGCAGTTGTGGTAGTGATTGAGCAAGTAATTGATCCTTAGACAACCAAATTAGTTGAGGTCTATGTTTTTTAATTTCCAAGGTGTCATATATAAGTATACGTATGGGGTTGATATGAGGCCTCCACTATCTCCCATAGTGGAAAATATCTATATAGAGAATTTTGAACATAAGTCCAACAAATCATCTCCCCTTAAACCTTATCTTTGGGTCAAGTATGTGGATGATACAAATTGATCTGGATTGTATAGAGAACAAAATGAAAGGCAAGAATATGAATGGAAACAAACACATAGAATATAGTGAGAACCAAATTATATTAATAAATGAAATAGGAAAATACTGTGAAATACAAAGCAATGCAAACTAGCTAGAATGGTGGTAGTTTGTTTATGAAGGGAGAGGTGTCGGCTATGCTCATTCATAAGAAGAATATTACAAGAGGAAAAAATGGTATTTTAACATAAAGTACTCAACTCTAAGTGGAAAAAACCCTAAATATTCAAAGCCCTAACCATGGGAGATAAAGTGGCAAAAGGGATGCGGGCCCTGAGGAGTCTAGTTTATATGTCGAATTACCAACGCTGCAACTCCCACATACAAAATTTGTTTGGGGTGAATAGTATCCCATTGGAAATATCTCGATCAGAAGAAAAATTTTGTTCAAGGATTAGGAATTCCATGGCAACCCTATTTCATCGCAAGGCCAAAAAACACTATTTAGGGCCAAAAAAATGTGTTGAAAGTTTAGGACCCGAAAAACTATCAAGATGGAGAACCATTATGAATCAGTGGAAGAGGTGGGTGATCATTGATATCCATCTAGATCAACACCCCCAAGAATCAATTTTCCCCATTGCGTTAAGTACCTCCATCAAATAGGGAAACTTCTGTTGAATTTGGCTCCTAGTGAGCCACTTGCCTTGGTGAAGAAGTTGTCTTGCTTTGACAACCCATTAGAGTTTTATGTTATGTTGGTGGGTTCCCTTTGTCTCCATTACCATGATCTAATTCAATGTATCCTGATTAATGTAGTCAAGGTTGATTTATGTAGGGGCCAAATGCTCTTCCAACTCCGAGGTGTCCAATAGAGGTGGAAAATATGGTCGAAGTAGCTTCACATTAAATACTGGGTGCAAGCCAAGGAAAGGAGGAATACTCAATTCAAAAGCATTCTCATCCATATCCTTTGTGATGTTTTAAGGGCCATATCCGAGTGGTTGGAGCTTCTTGTGGAGTCCCATGAGGCACTCTTTTTGTAAATGAAACCACACCTTATCACTAACCTGAAACTTATGTAGAACCTAATGATGGTCATGTTGTTGATTGTACTCGAGATTTCCTTTCTGTAGGATATCATGAAAATGTTGTTGGATGTGTTGGATCTATTCAAAAAATTTGGTTTCTCTATCTAACTCAGTCTAAGCATGGGGGGACTCTTCCTGTATAGATGCTTTGGAAGAGCTACATCAATGGGGGCTAATGGATGGAACCTCAAGCACATGTGAATATGCTTATGTCCAATAGAGTTGTGGAGGGCTCTGTTGTAGCTATGTTGAACATATGGAAGACTCTCATCCCATGTATGTAGATACTTTGAGTTGTACATGTGCAAGATATGCACGATCATCATGTTGACCATCTCTATTTTCTAATGTATTTAAGGGTGGAAGATAATGGATTTAGTGAGCTTGGTGTCCATCAGAGACCACATGTTGGACTAAAAGGTATTGAGGAATATACTACCCTTGATTGAAATGATGGTCCACGGTAGCCCAAAATGAACCCAAACATGCACAAAGAAGAGATTAGTAGTGGCTTCTATTGTGATACTCTTCTTGTACAGTGCCAAAATGGCCATTTTAGAGAACCAATAGACAACCATAAAGACACAAACATGAGGGTGAGCTTCTTTAGGTGCTCAACATGCGATGAATGTCCAAGGAGTGGTCTTGATCACCCTTGGAGTACACATAGAGGAAGGATAAAGTATATAAATGTGAAATATCATATCCGTCTCTCACCTTTGAAAGCCATTTTGACATAGTGGTGGAGTGTTAGTTGTGCTTTGAACCATAGGTGTAGTGTGACATAAGGAGAGGTGAAGGAGGGGGATTTGGAAGTTTGCATTCCCATTTCTCAGCAATAGATATGTTGATTTAATATTCGATGGGATGGTGGCTAGGTATCTCTATAGAAAGACTTTGTTGGATGTGTCCCAAGATCAGTTGTGCCATCTCTCTCATAATCGATTTTGTGGTTGGTCACCTTTATCCTAGCCATCTTGAAAACTGAAATTCTCCTATCGGTATTACTCTACATATCAATCCTCTTTTGTTGATTCATTCCCATTCATCAAGTAAGCTCTTTTTTAGTTTCTCTTCCTAGTTCTCTTCGACCCAACTATTCTCTAGTCGATCCCAAATTGAACACTCTAATTTTTCCAAAGGAAATAAACTTGACAAAAGTGACACTATCCAAATGGAATTAATGAATTACTAAGGAACTAGCTCAGAGCACCAATCATCGACTACAAAACCATAGATATACCATGAAACAATTCCTATCGAATACGAGTGTTGGCCTTCCAAATCAACCTCATGCAACCCTTTATTCCAATGAAACTTCGTGCAATGAATGAACATATTCTATCTATCCATGGGTTCCCCATAGGCTACCCTGGAATGAGTGGCCTTGTCTCCCATAAGCCATTACCATTGTACATATGGCCATCCAACTTCTGGAAAATTAGAAATTTAGAGGGCTTCTAGAAAATCTCAGACAATAGGTATTAAAGTAGATCCTTGATCTAGTACACAAGTAATGTTGCTACTGACCCATTGATGGGTTGAGCCTTTCTACTCATGTTCCACCCCCTTTCAAATTTCAATTCAATGCCCCCTCTCCATTCATCTATAGTTTTTTTTATGAGATTAAAGAAATAGATGCAATCTCTCTTGATTCGAATATGCAATCTCTCTTGATTCGAAGAGGCAAGAGAAATCTTATTCCCCCTTGAATTTGAGGAGCTCAAGTCTAGAGTGGAAAGAGAAATGGGAAGCTTGTTGCTTGTGTTCTTGTTTTGGATCGATTTGTAATCATCCATCTAGGGGTTGGCTTGGAAGTGCACCCTGAACACTAGTTACCTAGATGGATTTGAACTATACGCTCCATGTCTCTAAGTGTCAGGGAGGAAGGTGCCTTACAGTGAATACTTCCACTTGTAGGAGATACCGCCCATCCATAAATCTCAAAGTGTTTCAATTAGTGAATGCCAAGTGATATGACCTTCCCTCATAAAGTAATTTGAAGGTGGGCGAGGGAAGCAGAGATTGAGGAATTGGGGAAGTTATTTAGAAATATCTACCACATCTATCATGAGACTAAGTTTGGTTGGACTCCCCTAAATATGAATGGGCCTCCTCTCGGGTTTCAATTTAGTGGTAATGAAGGAAATCTAACCTCTATTATCTTATATACATATTAACAACTCCATTAGGGTTGAGTGCTTAAAATCAACTATCCTTGGCCCACCTTCCTGATAAACAAAGTTTGAGTGCTTAAAATTGACTCTCTCCCCCATAAATCAAAATATAATAGGAATATTTTTAAGAGCCCTCTTAAGATATGGCTTTAAAATTTTAAGGTTGGTCGAGCTTTAAAAAACATTGTTTCTCCCCTCCCCTTAGGATATAAAGGAACTTATGAGGGTCGAGCATCGACCTCTTATCTAATAAATTTCCAAATGCTTTAGATCAATAAGTGAGCTCACCCTATTAAAGTATTAAGTTATTACATACATAATACGAATAGATTGATCGATGCTTTACCGACTTGTTGTTCATTAAAGTTGACTCCTTAATTCAAGAAGGGCGAATGGTTTTTAAACCATACTCACTCTACTCATCCTTGTTGTTTTTATTGAATGAAACTTTAATCCAATAAAGGTGAATGGTAAAGCTATGAATGGGTGATTTTTTCTTATGATTGTTGATGGTTGTGAAGAAGTCGACTCTTCATTTTTGTGACTCTACAAATGGGGGTTACCTTGTCAATGCTCTATGGACAGTTACCATGCTTGGTGGAGGGAAAACCCAATATGTAATCCATGGAGACTAACTCCTAGGGCTTTTTTGGGGGTAGTTAGAGGAGTGTACAACCCCTACTTCTTAATGGTAGGTTTAGCGGTAACATCCTGTCAGAGTTTTGGCCAATATAAATACTTCTAAAGTACTTCTAATATCTTCTCCACATCGATATGCCCTACCACCTGACTATAATGTGCCTCCCAAATTTCTTTGCACACTCTCTTGGAGGAACACAAAGATGGCTTGTATAGCACAAAAGTGCACCCAAGGGGTGAAAGTTTGGAACTTTTTTACCTGTGCATAGTGTCTGATATGTAGCAACAAAATTAGGGTCATTTCCATACAATTAGGGCCACTTGGAGGTCTCATGCCCAAGAGAGTTAAGAACCATGGTTAGTGCCACAAACGAGGTTCCTCTTGGGCATTCTGCAACATGGTTTATGTTTCCCTTCTTGTACTTAATGTTCAAGTGGAATTTTTGCATGTACGTGGACCACTTCTTATGGCAATCATTTTGTAACTTTCCCTATGTTTGCATGAATTGAAGCGGCTTGTGGTAAGCGTGGATGATTTTTTCCTTTCCCATAATATAATGCTTCCACTATAGACATGTTTGGACAATGGAGTACATGTCCTTGTCATGGGTGGGATACCTGCAAATAACATAAGAGAGTGTCTTACTATCATCGGCCAATGGATGTCCATGATGAGTGAGGACTAAACCAATAACATAGTCATAGGCATATGTCTCAATATTGAATGGTTGTTGTAGGTATGGTAGAGTGAGGATTAGTGTCTGATAGACCTTTCAAATGAGCTATCGTGCACCTCAAATAGATATCGTATGCAAAATTTACTCCCTTGGGAAGTTGACATACCAACTACCCCCATCGAGACCCGCAAACCTTTTGGCATTTCATCTTCCGAGGTTAGGATTTTGGATTTTCTTTATGATAAAAAGGCCTCTAAAGCCTCATTGCAAATATCATCATCTTGTTGCGAATGAGCATAGCTGTCACATACCCACTATGGCATAATAAGTTTTCCGCTTTTC
Organism: Picea glauca; assembly: GCA_000966675.3. Lineage (NCBI taxonomy): Eukaryota > Viridiplantae > Streptophyta > Pinopsida > Pinales > Pinaceae > Picea > Picea glauca. The sequence goes on from JZKD02S1353472.1 coordinate 41,327, forward strand.
CTCAAGGGATAGAATCCCTGAATTCCTACGAGGGTCTAGCGCAGGCTAGCTCTTCCCTTCTCCACCTCCATGTGATCGTTGGTTATGACCACAGGCCAAGCCAAGAGGTGCCTTTCACATTTCATGACTCAACGATGCAAGGGAGTCAAGTCTTTCGACTCTTCAAACCCCAAAATGCAAAAATGTCGAACCCTGAAAGGGCTAGCGAGTGGCAAGGTCCCCACTTGGGTCTTATCCACGTGACCCTGTTCCGTGACCATGATATTAATCGACAAAGCACTTACCGAATTTTCACGATTTGGGGAATTACGATGCAATGTCTCTTCCTCTCCCTTTCAAATCCCCAAAACTCTGAAATCTTCGAAGTTCCCCTCTAAAGGGAGATCAATGGCTATAAGCCTCCCCTGATCTGATGGTTTGGATCCTTTCAGAATTTCATGGATCAAGAGTCCCGACTCTCTTACTCTTTATAACCTCGGTAGCCGAAATACCGAAATATCTCTGCCGAGGGATCAACGGTCCATGTCCCTCTTGAACCAATGGCTACGATCCAACTGGATCAGCGGCCCACCTCCTTTCGGGGTTTCAAAATTCATGATTTCATGATTCCGTTACATACAATACTTATCCACAATTTCACATGCCCACTCCAACAATACGTCACATTTCGCGACTTTGGGAGTGTCAACGCAAAGCGCCTCGGTTCCTTGTCCTCGGAACTTCCGAAATCCCGAACCCCAGTATGTTGAAACTTGTCCCTGTTCCATGACCCGACACTACTCCTCCAAACGCTTTTGGGATTTCTCATTTCGGGACTTCGCGAATCCTATTGCTCTAATTCCTTGTCCTCTCGTACTCCCGGTATCCAAAGTACCGAAGTGCCAAATCTCGAAATTCTGATCCTCCTTCTCTTGAGCGAGATCAATGGCTCAAAGCCTCTCCTGATCCAACGGCTCAAATCCTTTCAGGGTTTTATGGGTCAAGAGTTCAGAACTCTTACCTCTTGTTTTCCCGATAACCGAATTACCGAAATCTCCTTTCGGGGATTTCCCCAAAACCTCAACCACGTGCACCTTTCAGGACTTCGGGATTTGTGATTTCGCGAATCCACCACGACCAAATTCTTGGTCCTTCAACCTCCCGATATCTGAAACCTCGTTGGGTTTGGATCTCTCCCACGTGTCCTCTGAAATGGACGGTCTTGATGCTTTCGTTGTTTCGCGTACCGGGAGTTTGAAACTCTCGGTACCAAGACCACTGACTCCTCCACGTCCCGAACTCTGAATAGCCGAAATATCGAAATCCAGTGGCTCCTCTCCTGTATCAAGATTTTGCGAACCGGAAGTTCACGATGCAGCGACTCCACGATTCTAGTCCTTCAATCTTCTGATATCCGAAGCCTCGATGGGTTCAGACCTCTGCCACGTGTCCTCTTAAATGGACGGTTCTGATCTTTTCGGGACTTTGATGAGTCCTCACCTTTGTGTATGTGGGGGTTAAACCTCATGTAGCTTCTCCTAGATCCGATGGCTATCATCTATCCATGCGGGATCTAACGGTAGCTGTAGCTCCTCCCTGAGCTCACGCTTTCTTCCTGATTTTGGAAGATTTCGACGCTTCAAAGGTCTCAGCCTTTGATCTTCTATTGCAAGCTGGCTATTGGGTATTTCCAGCACTTTACGAAAAGTGTTGTCCCTCCTGAGATTTCTCAGCTATGAAGGAATTAAGAGCTTTTCACTCTTTCTCATGGGCTTGACTCTTAGAAGAGTCTTCCGCGCATCCCTTGCACACATTCGTCAAGTCTAGGACTTGGGTGAGTCTCGGCCTCTACTTTCCTCACAAGGAGTCGGTGCATAACTACACTACCTCTCCTGAGCTTAATAGAATTCGTCCTCCAAGGGACTCTAGACAACTAGGAAGGCTAGCATGTGTACATGAGACTATGCCTAAGGTCGACAATCTCACAGTTAGTGGCTCTAACTTAAGAAGCCATAGGACACAAGCATTTACGAGTACCAATCATGTCCTATCCATATAATCTCTCACTAGCCTAAATATACAACCAAGTAGTAAGGAAAGGGACATAATATATACATTCAAAAATCAAGCACAATTCCCGAAACATACACAGTATAACCAAAATCCATGCCGAGTTACAGCTAAATTACACAGAGTAAGGAAATGATTATCTATTATAGGTTGCCGCCAACCAAATGACTGTGGGTGTTCATCCTTCCATGCGACCATAGGCACAGAGGCATTCATTCTTAGCACTCTGGACACCCGCGTGCCAAGCCATGATATCACCACAGTTCTCGAGGGTTCTCTCTCTATTTCAGCTTCCGTTCGGGACCTATTTTCTGCAACTTGGGGCTTTCTCAGTCGGTTGTGGCCTCGGTGAGGTTTCTCAGATGATCTTTGGCATCAAGCTCACGGCCTTCTGTTTTTGATTCGTTGGAGAGCTTCACGCCTCTCCCTTGTGAGCTTCCGCCCTCATCTGGTGTCCCCTCTCTCCCGTGTCTATGTCCCTCTTACTTGGGAAGGTTTTGTTGACCTATCCAACTCCTTCTGTCAGAAGGAAGCTCAAGTCTGCAAGTCCCTATGGTACTTCAGACTGACAACCCATGTTTCCATTCAAGGGGTGGTTAGTGATTCAACCATCGGTCCTTTCTTCATTATCTGATTTTCTTTCCTTGGGATTCGAAGGAGGCTTGTCATCCTTATCAAGGGAGATTTTTTATTTGATACATGAACCCTCTCTTATAGTTTTCACATTATTCCTCTAGTGATATCATGGCTAGTACTTTCAAGGCTTCACCCCCACAGTCAGTTATTGGCAACTCAAACAATAATACATTTACATTTTCCTCATGCATTAGCATGGTAATTCCTATTCTATGATTAATTACAAATTGGGGGAAACATGGGTGTCACAATTCCCTCCTCCTTAAAGGAACACCGTCCTTGGTGTTCTTTCTCAAAACACCTGTGATGCCTTTCTCATTCGGCCACTTCATAAGTCTTGACCTTCATCCTCGGTCAGGTCCTCTTTCAGAATTTTAATCTTCGTCACCTGCCTTCAAAAATTCTTGGACAACAAGCACATTAATCACAATTTTGTGCGAAAACATCTTACTCTTGCTCAAAATTCAAAAGGAAAATTTCATATTCTAGCATAGTACTTATCTGTGCAGTTTGTGTATCTGTGTCCACATGGTAGTTTTGTTATCCATGCTCATCACTTTCCTTGATGTACCCATTGGGTGCATGATTCCAATTCAATAGTTCACAAGAGCTATCATGATTTCATCTTCCTTTCCAAGGTTTTTCCACATGGGAAACTACCCACTGTGTGCATGATCCCAATAGTTTACAAGAATTATTAAGGTCTCTTCTTCCTTGCAGTCACTCACCCTCCAAGCCTAGGCTCAGGCATCCCCTTCACTGTTATATAGTCCCTCGGGCGATCCATCTTGCCCTACTGAGGTTTTCTCGCACAGGAAAATATTACAGACTCTATCGAGTCTTACAATCGAGGCGTCCCTCCGACTTTCTTTGCCGAGGCGTCCCTCTGACTGGTGTTATCTCAACATAATTTATTTCAGGTGATCATGACTTATCACGGGGTTCTCATGGCTCAACAGTAGCCCTTTTTCATCATCTTCAGCTTTGACAACGTTCATCTATTCCTTTCTAGACATGTCTTTTCTTCCCACCTATACCACAGATATATAAAATTCACGAGACATCATTATAAATTTTAACTTTCAGAATTTTATTGCAAATCTCTCACCCATGGATTTTCCAATCTCGCAACTTGTTTTCATATTTGTTCCACACAGGAACCAGATTCATAATTATGGGAATTTCCTTCCCATAACGGTTTGGCTCAGCAGGCAATTAGCCTTCCTTTTGGGTTTACAATGCCGCCATATCCAAGACCGCTTTGCTTCCTGCACTTTCCACTTCAATCATCCAAACAACTTGTTAGATTTTCCATGCATATACATTTTATTTCACCTTTACAGCATCGTCACAACAATTTCATAATTGTGCATACTTAAAAATTAAATTACTTTCTCAAAAAGGGAAATACCATCCCTTGCAGTTTGGCTCAGCATGCAATCGGTCTTCCTTATGGACTTACAACACTGTCATATCCAAGACTCTTTGCTTCCTGCAATTCATTCTTTACACAGCCAAACAATTGTTAGTTTCATCTCAACATACCAAACTTTTCAAAATGCAGTTCAACATTTAAAAAGGGTTTTAACAATTGTGCCAATATCCATGACCACATTCACACCCAATACATTCTTGCATTGTTTTCCGAGTTCGTCACACTTTATGATCGGTTCTTGGCCATGGGGTGTTGGAAGTTAACCAACCTTTTCCTCATATGGTTTATTCGTTTTCTTTCATTCTTATAGTAGGACCATACTTCCAGCTATAGGCCGATCACGATCCCAAATCAAATACACAAAAACTCAAAATTTTCACATGTATGCCTTTACGCATTCCTTGATTGTCAATGCATTCATGACATATCAATTCATGAATTCTTCCAATGGTTACAAATAGTGTTTACTACCAGAGGTTCATACCTCCATCATTCGGGTTCTCCTTCCTGAGTCATACCTTACTTGGGTATCCAAGGCATACCACTGCCTTTCAAAATTCATGCATAACACTAAGACAATAAAATATTTCAGAAGGGGTTCCGACCAAATCCCTTCATACATTGTGCCACACAGGCGCGAATATCTTTATACCGGTTCTTGGCTGCTAACACCCTCTTTCTTATTTTTACCTCATCACCAATGCTTTATTGGGGATTTTACAGCCCTGTCAACAACCTTTCACTCACAGCCTTCTCCTAGTCATTCTATGTTTGAGGTTTCCCATCATTGGCAATTGTCCTCCTCAATAGCTCCAATTTATTTCTATACATAGCATGCATCATTATAGACACAATTGCATTAGTCATAATATTAAACCTAATGCATGTATCATAACATTCAAATTCATAAACATCCTTAAATGTTTCCATAAGTTCAACACAATAGTTCTCAATTGTTTTCACAGTATTACAACCATCATTACTATGGTGTCAAAACATTTTCGTTCATCAATGTACTAGCATTCTCATCCCATAGAAAACATAATGCACAGTAAGGAAAGAAATGAGGGCTCTCCCTTTCTTCAAATTCTTTCTACATTGCCTGGGGCTTTTCAGCCCAGTCGAGTTATCTATAAGGTCTCACTATCTATTCTTAATCACAGCTTCAACCCAGCCTCATCAGTTAAACGTACTCGTTTATTCATTTAATCATACTCAGGGGATTTACTTGCCTCTTACCAACTATACCGGTTTCCACAACTGCTCTTTTCTKAGYAGCCTTGGTTAGGCCTCACCCTAACCCTTTTTGGGATACTRCAWCATKMTTTAATAKMAACTCTTTKYTCATAATGAATCATGAACATGTGCATCCTACACACTYYCATTYRRTTATCARAATGGTCAATATTCAGTTGTTAGTCTTCTATTAATTACATGATTCTTTCAAAATGTAATCCAGGATTCTTATATATGGACAGGCCTTGCAGCCCATTGTCCAACCTTCAACAATTATTAGGGTTGTGACTCTATTCTTCTGACAAAGTCCTTACATAGTTCCTCCATCGGGAACTCCTTCGGCATGCAACTTCCTTGTTGTATATCCATCACTATTTGTGATGGCCTCAAGCTCGAATTAGCTTCAGCTTGTTAATAAGCATTCTTTAAGGGACATAGACATACCTTTCTGGTATGTATTCCAAATTATGCATCAACACATGTTCTAGGTTTTTGCTAACTTACATCCACAACATACTTAGCTATACTCATAATCATAAGCCTGTGTGCAGTTGCCATAGGTATATTTTACAGCCCACCTGCATCTTTACTGTTAAGATCAGTCAATTCAGATACATTCACAATCCTTCTCATGTGATGCTCAAAGGCGTAATCATTTGTCTCTTATTATGACAAAAGAGCATCTTTGCTCATTTACCCTTTCATCTAATTATACTGGCACTTCCTGAGGGAATGGAATACATTCCCCTCAGGCTATTATTTGGAACAAAACTTTCATGACTCCCCCGAATGGAGTCAACTATGCCTCCATAGTATTCCTTCAATCTTGGCAAAAGAAATACTTGCTTTATATTTCGCTCATCGAGAAAAACCATATTGTGCCTATAACTATACTCTTACATCATACGTGTGCATTACTTTGCACGTTTAGTATCATTCATACCTTACTGGTATTAATATCAGGCTTCCTATTATGAGGCTTCACACTGCATTCAACTCATGCATATTCATCATACTAGCTCACGCCTTCTCCTCATGCGACCACCGGCGGTGACCACGATCTGAACTAAAAGGCGCTTCGCATTTCGTGATTTCAGGATTTCTGTTGCAAGGAACTCTGGTTCCTCGATCCCCAAAATCTGAAAACCCAAAAGACTGACTTTAAGGTTTTCTCGACTCTTTTATTCACATGACCCTTCGCTCGAAACCTGGGGTAAACTCCCAGACATGCATCAGGATCCTGCGTTTCGACGAATTCACGGACAACGCTCCACCGTTTCCCAAACTTCTGATCCATGCGGGTCTGACAACCTGGATTCCACAGTACAGATCTCTTTGCCAATCAACGGTCCTGATCAAATCCCGGCTTTCCACCTTTCAAGATTTTGGCAGAGTCCTTACCCCTTAACTCCCGATTTTGAATCCCCAAAAAGTGTATGCGTCGGATCCATGATCCATCGCCTATCTCGATCCAAAGGCTTAGGTTGAATGTCGGGATTTCGTGACATGTGAGTCCTCAAAACTCTGCCCATTGACTTCTAAACCTATGACTCCCGAAGATCCGATTACACTAGATCTACGGTTCAGGTCATCCGCTAACCAACGACCTTGATTGAATTGGTGATTTACCTGGTGCGACTTTGGAAAGTCTATGCTTCTATTTTCCCAATAGACAAAACCTCGAAGCTCTAGATCAATGGCTCTCGTTGATTCCAGTCTAACGGATACTATTCCTCCTGAGACTTTTAGTTACTTACAGGACAAATCTCGTAGTCATAACTCATATGGATGTTACCCTTTCTTTATGGGAACAACCAACAAGGGTCACTCTTGGGAATTAACAACAGTCCCAAAGGACTCCTCTTAATATTTCTTAAATAGATTATCCTTCTTGTTGATTCTAACCATTATAGGTTAGGTAATCTGACCCTATATATTTTCATCAATCCTCTCATTTGTGAGGAGTTATATGCTCAGGGTTTAGTCTTTTAATAATGCAATAATTATAACTTTCTAAGGATACTACCAGTCCTTACCCGATTTCCCAAATCATGAAGGAGTTCTTCATTTGAATCTTAATTCTTACCTAACTAGCCATCTCAATTGCAAGAGACTCTACCTGCTTTAGTAGGTAGCCATCGTCACACTATAACAAAACAACTCAGTTCATGTCACTTGTCTTGCTTGTGCCGCTCCATAGCACAATTTATTCCACCTCTGTTATTCACACTCAGGTCTTATCAGTAATATTGATCGATGCATCCTACTCATATAAGAGTAGTTACCATTTTAATAGAGGGGTTAAAGAAATTCCCAATTTACAGTTTCATTCTGCAGTCCTTCTTCTTAAAGAGAAAATGTAGATAATAGTGGCTCTTAACGTGGCTAGTACATGAACCCAAGCACGCCAAGTGTTGTAACCATGCTCTGATACCAATTTGTCACATACCCACTACGACATAATAAGTTTTTCGCTTTTCCTCAAGGGATAGAATCCCCCAATTCCTATGGGGGCCTAGCGCATGCTAGCTCTTCCCTTCTCCACCTCCATGTGATCATTGGTTATGACCACAGGCCAAGCCAAGAGGCGCCTTTCGCATTTCACGACTCAACGATGCAAGAGAGTCAAGTCTTTCGACCCTTCAAACCCCGAAATGCCGAAATGTTGAACCCCGAAAGGGATGGCACGTGACAAGCTCCCCACTTGGGTCTTGTCCACGTGACCCTATTTCGTGACCACGCGCTTAATCAACAAAGCACTTACAAGCTTTTTGTGATTCGGGGAATCGTGATGCAATGTCTCTTCCTCTCCCTTTCAAATCCCCGAAACTCCAAAATCTCCGAAGTTCCCCTCTAAAGGGAGATCAACGGCTGTAAGCCTCCCCTGATCTGACGGTTTGGATCCTTTCAGGATTTCATGGATCAAGAGTCCCAACTCTCTTACTCTTTATAACCCCAGTAGCCGAAATACCGAAATATCTCTGTTGAGGGATCAATGGTCCATGTCCCTCTTGAACCAATGGCTACGATCCAACTGGATCGACGACCCACCTCCTTTCGGGGTTTCGAAATTCACAATTTCGCGATTCCGTTACAGACGATACTTATCCACAATTTCACACACCCACTCCAACAATACATCGCATTTTGCAACTTCGGGAGTTTCAACGCAAAGCGCCCCGTTTCCTTGTCCTAGGAACTTCCGAAATCCCGAACCCTGGTATGCCGAAACCTGTCCCTATTCCGTGACCTGGCACTACTCCTCCAAACACTTTTGGGAATTTCACGTTTCGGGACTTCGTGAATCCTGTTGCTCCAATTTCTTGTCCTCTCGTACTCCCGGTATCCGAAGTACCAAAGTTTTGAATCTCGAAATTCCGGTCCTCCTTCTCTTGAGTGAGATCAATGGCTCAAAGCCTCTCCTGATCCAACGGCTCAGATCCTTTCGGGGTTTTATGGGTCAAGAGTTCATAACTCTTACCTCTTATGTTCCCGGTAACCGAATTACCGAAATCTCCTTTCGGGGATTTCTCCGAAACCTTAACCATGTGCACCTTTTGGGACTTCAGGATTTGCGATTTCGCGAATCTGTCGCGACCAAACTCTTGGTCCTTCAACCTCCTGGTATCTGAAACCCTGTTGGGTTCGGATCTTTGCCATGTGTCCTCTGAAATGGACGGTCCCGATGCTTTCATTGTTTCGCATACCGGGAGTTTGAAACTCTCAGTACCAAAACCACAGACTCCTCTACGTCTTGAACTCCGAATAGCCGAAATACCAAAATCTAGTGGCTCCTCTCCTGTATCGGGATTTCGCAAACCAGGAGTTCGCGATGTAGTGACTCCACGATTCTAGTCCTTCAATCTTCCGGTATCCAAAGCCCCGATGGGTTCGGACCTTTGCCACGTGTCCTCTTAAATGGATGGTCCTGATCTTTTCGGGACTTTGATGAGTCCTCACCTTTGCGTACGTGAGGGTTAAACCTTGTGCAGCTTCTCCTGGATCCAATGGCTATCGGCTATCCATGTGAGATCTGACGGTAGTTGCAGCTCCTCCCTGAGCTCACGCTTTCTTCCCGATTTCGGAAGATTTCGATGCTTCAAAGGTCTCAACCTTCGATCTTCTATTGCAAGCTGGCTATTAGGTCTCGCCAACACTTTACGAAAAGTGTTGTCCTTCCTGAGATTTCTCAACTATGAAGGAATTAAGAGATTTTCACTCTTTCTCTTGGGCTTGACTCTTACAAGAGTCTTCCATGCACCCCTTGCGCACATTCGTCAAGTCTAGGACTTGGGTGAGTCTCGACCTCTACTTTCCTCGCAGAGAGTCGATGCATAACTACACTACCTCTCCTGAGCTTAATAGAATTCGTCCTCCAAGGAACTCTAGACAACTAGAAAGGCTGGCATGTGTACATGAGACTATGCCTAAGGTCCACGATCTCACAGTTAGTGGCTCTAACTCAAGTAGCCACAGGACACAAGCATTTACAAGTACCAATCATGTCCTATCCATATAATCTCTTACTGGCCTAAATATACAACCAAGTAGTAAGGAAAGGGACACAGTATATCCATTCAGAAATCAAGCACAATTCCCGAAACATACACAGTATAACCAAAATTCATGCCCAGTTACAGCTAAATTATACAGAGTAAGAAAATGCTTATCTATTACAGGTTGTCGCCAACCAACTGATTGTGGGTGTTCGTCCTTCCACCCGACCATAGGCACATAGGTATTCATTCTTAGCACTATGGCCACCCTCGTTCCAAGCCATGATATCACCAGGGAATTCTCACAGTTCTCGAGGGTTCTCTCTCTGTTTCAGCTTCTATTCGGGTCCTATTTTCTGCAACTCGGGGATTTCTCACTCGGTTTTGGCCTCGGCAAGGTTTCTTAGATGCTCTTCGGCATCAAGCTCGCGACCTTCTGTTTTTGATTCGTTGGAGAGCTTCGCGCCTCTCCCTTGTGAGCTTCCACCCTCGTCTGGTGTCCCCTCTCTCCCGTGTCTATGTCCCTCTTACTTGGGAAGGTTTTGCCGACCTATCCGGTTCCTTCTGTCAGAAAGAAGCTCAGGTCTGCAAGTCCCTATGGTACTTCAGACTGACAACCCATGTTTCCATTCATGGGGTGGTTGGTGATTCAACCACCGGTCCTTTCTTCATTGACTGATTTTCTTTCCTTGGGATTTGAAGGAGGCTTGTCATCCTTATCAAGGGAGATTTGTTATTTGATACATGAACCCTCTCTTATAGTTTTCACATTCTTCCTCTAGTGATATCATGGCCAGTGCTTTCAAGGCTTCACCCCCACAGTCAATTATTGACAACTCAAACAATAATACATTTACATTTTCCTCATGCATTAGCATGGTAATTCCTATTCTATGATTAATTACAAATTAGGGGAAACAAGGGTGTTACAGTAGCCATGACATCTCTTCTCAGAGATAAGCTGCCACCATACTAGCAAATCATTTACTTTGTAATTTTACAGTTTCTGTACATTCTCTCATTAACAAAAATTGTGCATTATTGTATCTCTGTGTTTATCGCAATATTTCTATGTATCTCGCAATATCTCTGTATATTTCATTTTTATATCTCTTCCTTAAATTCATTCTCATAATCTAGACCAGAAAAACCGACTTTAGCTCCACCCCAACATGAACCTATAATAGAAGTTGGCAAGGCCCAAGAAGTTGTGGAGCTCTATTAGAGTCATCAAGGCTGGTTAATCATGAATGACTTGGATCTTGGTTGGGTCTACATGCACCCCATGTTCATCCACAATGTATCATAGATATTGAATTATCTACATGCCAAATGGGCATTTCTTCACATTATCATATAGCTTGTGTTGTTGTAGGGTGATTAGGATTTGTTGAATGTGTTGCAAATGTCATTCCAAAGTTTTTTTGAATATGAGGATGTCATCCAAATATACGACCATAAAAGAGTTTGTGAAATCATTGCAAGATATGATCCATCATCCTCATTAATGTTTCCAGAGCATTAGCCAAGCCAAAATGCATGACCAACCACTCAAAAAGGCCTTCTTTAGACTTTAAAGCTGTATTTCATAAATTAGTTTGTTCAATCGGGACTTGATGGTAGCCTGAATTCGAATCAATCTTACTAAAGAACTTGGAACCCTTAAGCCAATCAAGGAGATCGTCAATCCATGGGATTGGGTATCTGTTATTCACAATGATTTTGTTCAAGGTTCTATAATCAATACAGATTCATCATGTCCCATTCTTCTTCTACACCAATACAATTGAGCTCCCACGAGGTGAGGAGAGTGGTCGAATGTGGCCTTTTTGGATGAGATCATGAATTTGATGTTTAATTTCCTCATTCTATTGAAGAGAGCACCTATGTATTGGGTCATTAGGTTATAGAGCACTAGGTATCAAGTCAATTCAATGTTTGACCTCGTAGTGCAAAGGCACCCTTGTGGGTGAAGTGAAGATATATCTGTATTCCTCTATAGTATTTTCCACCCGCATTTTCTATGTAGAGAGGCTTTGTGCATTTTGGTTCTTCTGGCTACCACTATCGACGATATTGATCTGTAGTGGAGTCCCCTTCACCCAGAGTCAATTTTTTTTTTTTTTTAAAGCTTGGCCAACAATGATTGTTTCGAGCGACATTAATCATGTTGTGCCAAGGGATTTTGTGGAACTCACACCACTTTCTAGTGTCCTTCTTTGATTTCCCATTACCACTCTTTGCTTGTGGCTTGCACTAGTTGTCTTGAGGTTGGATATCCTTGATCTATCATTTGTTCTGTGATTTAGGGCCACCTTTACCATGCTTCTATTGCGACAAATTTGAAAGCCCAAACTCTCGCTTATTCCTTTGCTTAAATTTCTACTCAATTTTGACAACATATCATAAGCGACTACCAGTGAGGAGATGTCCAAGAAATGCATCTCTGTTTGGATGAACCTATGTAGGCCATTGTGATACTTCAAACCAGGTGTTTCTTAGAGTCTTTGATACATAATTGAGCACAAGGTATGGAAGATATTGGTGTACTCTAGCGTCATCTAGTCTCTCCCCTGATGTAGAGTTTCCCATCTCATGTATTGGTAATCATAGTTGCCAATATGGTAGAATTCATTCTTGAGGGCATCAACAAAATTCATTCAAGTGGGTTTTTCCCTAAATGTTGTAGACTCATCTCTGTCGTGCCTCTCCCAATAACTTTCCCACCAATATTTAACATGGGGAAGGGCCCTAAGGAGTGCAAGGGTGATATTTTGTATGCCCAAATTAAAATTATGAACAAAGTAACAACCCTTTAAAATATTTAACCATTTCTCCAAAGCATCTACATCTATCTCGCCTTCAAATAAAAGAACGTCAAAGTTAAATTATATCTTGAAGGGTGTCGCACCTCTGAAATGGTTGCTTATTGAAGGTGTCTCGATTGATGTTTCCATTTGTCGAAGGAGCTGGATGAAATTATCCATCATCTCGTTCCTCTATCACAGGATCTCATGCTTTGTCATCTCTCTTTTCATTTGTGATGGGAGACCGCTTGGGCTAGAAAGAGTGGTCTTCCCCAAGCGAAATCAGTACGAGACCCAACTCTCTATACCCCGATTTTGTTGGGGATATGCACCGAGAGACAACAAAGATCATATTGCTTTGATACCATTGATATGGATTGTATAGAGAACAAAATGAAAGGCAAGAATATGAATGGAAACACACACACACAAATAATTATTGTAGAGAGCATAGTAATATAGTGAGCACTGAGAACCAAATTATATTAATAAATGAAATTAGAAAAAACTGTGAAATACAAAACAATGCAAATTAGCTAGAATTGTGGTAGCTTGTCTCTAAAGAGAAACGTGTTGGCTATGCTCATTCACAAGAAGAAAATTACAAGAGGCTAAAAAAACATTTTAACACAAAGTAGTAAACTCTAAGAAGCAAAAACCCTAAATATCCAAAACCCTAACCCTAGGAGACAAAGTGGCAAAATGAATATAGGCCTCAAGGAGTCTAGTTGATACATCAACTTTCCAAGGCTGCAACTTCCGCATAAAAACTCCATTTGGGGCACACAATAGCTCGTTGGAAAGATATCGATGAGAAGAAAAATTTTGGGCAAGGATTAGGCATGTCATGGCAACCCTAATTTGTTGCAAATCCAAAAAAAATTGTTTAGGGCCTAAAAAAATGTGCCAAAAATTTGGGACCTAAAACACTGCGAAGATGGGGAACCATTTTGAGTCAATGGAAAAGGTGGGTGGCCACTGATATCCACTTGGATAAAAAATGTATCCAAAATGGGTCCAAGAAGGCCTAAAAATCAAAGTGATCAGAATGGATTCAAGTAGGCCTTGTCAATACAAACCCAACACAACTTGAACGAGCTCAAACAAACACCATATGTGAAAGATATTGCGATCTGTTCATTTTGCCAAACATGCAAAATTTGATGATTGTGTAGTCTGTATAGTCTGTACAGTGCTGACGTGGTAGATGACTGTATAGGCCATATGGTTGTACAAGTGGCGTGGCAGTGAGTGGCATGTTGATAGGGTAGACACGTAGGCAAACAGGTGAACGAGTCAAATTGTGACATGTGGCACCACTACAAGGGTGACACGTGGCAAGGTCTATATAACCATGTGGCAGCTAAGTGACGTGGGCAGGTGTAGATGTGGCCAAATTGTTGGTTGACACGTATCCTTGTGAGGGTGAATGTGATGGTGCCACATGGCCCAGTCATGGGTTTCCATGTGGCACCCCTCCATTGGTCATTTTTGTTTGGAAAAATTGTATGGGTTCTACGAGAATCGAACCCGTGACCTCCGGTCCAGGTGGAGAGGTTTGGTAGGGCCGAGCTACCAGCCTGCCCATGATATTACTTATTTCATATAGTTTAAATGTAATATTTAAGGTTGAAATAATTTTCGTTGGGCAAAGTTTATGGCTAGGGCCTAGCCCCAGCCTCGACGCATTTCATATGCCTCTCCCATATAACCATACACCATGCTATTGTGCGAGAGTTGTTGGAGCCTAGCCTTGGTCGCATTGGAATACCATATGACCTAGTACTATATATTGGTGCGCAGTCTTTATCACTCTAGTCAGCCCACAGTTCGACTCTTTACCATGTAGCCATCACATATGACCTTGCATTATATCGGTTAGCGCGGATAAGAGGGGTTAGCCCCCGATCGACCGAGCTAGCCCACCAACCAGGGCGCATAACCAAGTGATATGATCAGGCGTTCTAACTGTTATGAATGGCGGGTGGGGGCATAAGAACCAGGCCATATGGCCACGATTGCAACCAAGGGTCGGGACCAAAGGGGCGAAGGACCAGCGCACCAAACCAAAGCCACATGGAGGGCGCCCACATGCTCAGGAGCCCGGGAAATCGGGGGTTGCACCCTATATTTTCCCAAAAGTGGGGTTTTCCACTTTAATATATGATGTGTATTGATTTAATGCCTCATATTGATGGATTTTAGCCATTTTTGGAGGATCTGGAGCCCTTTTTGAGGCCAAGTCTTAGGGAGAAGTTTGGAGGTTATTGAAGCCAAAAAAGGAGGTTCAGAATAGGAAAATACTGAAGAATTGTTGAGCCAAAGCCATTTTTATGCAGGGAAGCTATTGAGGAGAGCACCTTTGCGGGCCATTTATGGGAGCTTTATTCATCCGTTTTCAGTGCCGTCAGTTTTGATGGGTTCTTGAGGTCTAGCAGAACACAACCAGATTATTTTGTAATCCATTTGGCACTTTTATGATTTGCATTTGAAGCTTTCAAGAGAAATAAGAAATCCCCAGCCACTGAGACAAAGGCTCGAAGACGTAGGCGAGATTGCTGAACTCTGTTATCAACTTTGTTGTTTATGGTTTGTTGTTCCTTTATGCTTATTTCCATATATTTATATTTCATTATGTCTTCCATGTTTTATCATTAATTCTTCCTCTTTCATTCAATTCCTAAATGGTAATTTAACACATGTTTTAAAACTCAACCATTGTCTTTAAAAGATCTTTTCGGATCAAGTGATATTAGAGCTAATTGATGGTTGGTTTTTGAGTTTGCGTGATTACCAGGGAAAATCTGAATCGTGGTGAAGGCGAGCTTGTTGAAGAGAATCCTGAGATTGGATCGAGAAAGAGAACTTCTCAAAGTGAGAAGATGGCATCAGAAGAGGGACTTTCTCATGATGAGAAAGAGTTTCGAAAAACTTTCTTTGCCATGTCGGAGATGATGAAGTTTTTATATGAGGATTACTTGGAACAGAAGAGACCGATTCTAGCTGAATCTTCAAAGGTCAAAAGTGAAGAAGGAGAGGATTCTCCTAAAACTCCTCCTTCACCTCCTTCTTCTCCATCAACTTCTTCTTCTTCGAGTTCAAGCTCAAAATCCACTTCAAGAAAACATTCCCATAAACATAAACAAGAAATGCCTTTACTTAAGCTTGATGTGAAGTTTGAATTACCCATGTATGATGGTGAAGTCAATGCAGAGAGGCTTGATAATTGGATCAGATAGATGGAGGTTTATTGCAGTGTGAAACAAATCAAGAATGAGGCAACTCAAATCAAGTTGGCATCACTTCAACTTGTAGGCACAACACTCATCTGGTGGCAAAGCAAGTTGAAAAATGGCACATAACAACTAGGTAATGTATTTCCATCATGGTAAGTTTTTATTTCTACACTTAGAAAGCAATTCTATCCTTTGGGTTATAAAGAGAAGGCTTTAACTGAATGGCAAGCTATTAAACTAAGAAAAGGACAAACAGTGCAAGAATACACATATACCTTTCATAAGATGGCATTGATGTTAGATATTCCTTTACATACCCAAGAAACTCTTATGAAGTATATAGGAGGTTTACTTGCACTCATTCGTAACACTATATTTATGTTTGGACCTACTAATCTTGATGAGGTTTATGTTCAAGAAACATACATTGAGGCAGGGAAAACAGGGGTTGGTGTATCAGGGAAATCATCTTCGAGAAAAGAGGACAAAAGGAATTGGAATGGCAAGAAGGCAAATTCAATCTCAAGAAAGGAAGAGAAGCTCTCTTGCAAGCATTGCAAGAAAGAAGGGCATGATGAGGACCATTGTTGGCAATTGCATCCCGAGAAGAGACCAAAATGGTTCAAAGAAAGGAAAGGGAGGAAAACAGTTGCAGCAACAACATGACCAATAGACTTGGGATTAGATTCGAGTGATGAATCTAAAATCTCAGTGGTTGGTTTGACAGGGAAAATAGGTGATGAATTTGATTCTAAAAGTAAATTGTTTCACACAAGGGTCATAATGAGGCATACTAAGGTCGACACATTGATAGATAGTGGATCTCAATCTAACTTGATTTCAGAGGAAGTGGTTAAACAATTGGGATTAAACACTTAGATGAGTCATAAGCCTTACTCACTTAAATGGATAAGCAACAACCATAAATTACACATAACAAAACAATGCACATTAAAGTTTGCAATTTCATCTAAGTTTGTGGATGAGGTAGCATGTGTTGTGGTGCCACTCAATGAATGTGGAATGATTTTAGGCAGTCCTTATTTGTATGATCGCAAAGCAATCTTCTATAGGGAACATAATCAATATCACTTAATCAAAGCAGGCAAAAAATATGTTGTACATTCTCATCACTTAAAAGCAAATCAATCTCTTCAAACAATGGAACAATTGAGAAAGACGTCTCATGCAAGCAACACACCAATAATTGTCCCAAATCAAGTAATTGATCTTAAGCAAGAACAAGAGATGATTGTAGAATGGAAGATCAATCACACTTTGCTTTAAGATAAGCTAATGTCATGCAAGTATTACAAACATATTAGCTCATTTGCAGTCATATTTATTATGTTATCATTAGTAATGTTGTCAACATGGATGATAGTGGCTTCAGTAAGATGTGACATAGTACAAGTGGCTAACAATATGTTGTCAGTTATCATGGTTGTTTTATAGTTGATCTTGATGAGACAGGTGCACGGGATAGAGTTTAAAGATAGAGAACAAGTGGGGTGGCCTATCCCACACTTGATGACTGGTTAGTATCCTTTTGAAGGACCAAAAGGTCTTTAGTGGGGAGGTGTGATCCATAATGGATCTCAGAACCAAAATGGGTCGAGGAAGACCTAAAAATCAAAGTGCTCAGAATGGTTTCAAAATGGATGTGTGTGTAGGCCTCGTTGATACGAACCCAATGCAATTTGAACGGGCTCAAACGGACACCGCATGCGAAAGATATCGCGATCTGTTCATTTTGCCAAACAAGCAAAATTTGATGAATGTGTAGTCCGTACAGTTCGTATAGTGATGACGTGGCAACTGACTGTATAGACCATATGACCATACAGGTGATGTGGCAGTGAGTGGCATTCTAACAGGGAAAACACATGGGTAGATAGGTGGACGAGTCAAATTGTGACATGTGGCACCACTACAAGGGTGACATGTGGCACAGGCTGACGTGGCAAGGTCCATACAAACACGTGGAAGTTGACTGACATGGCAGGTACTGATGTGGGCAGGTGAAGATGTAGCCGAATTGTTGGTTGACACATGTCCTTGTGAGGGCGAATGTGATGGTGCCACATGGCCCAGTCATGGGTTGCCATGTGGCACCCCTCCATTGGTCATTTTTATTTGGCAAAATTGTATGGGTTCTACAGGAATTGAATCTGTGACCTTCGATCTGGGTGGAGAGGTTTGGCAGGGCCGGGCTACTAACCCGCCCACAATATTACTTATTTCATATAGTTTAAATGTAATATTTAAGGTTGAAATAATGTTCATTGGGCAGATTTTAGGGCTGGGGCCTAGCCCCAACCCCGACGCATTCCATATGCCTCTCCCATATAACCATACACCATGCTATTGCATGGGAGTTATTGGAGCCTAGCCCTGGTCATATTGGAATACCATATGACTCGGTACTATATATTGGCGCATAGTCTTTATCACTCTAGTCAGCCCACGGTTCGACACTTTACCATGTAGCCATCACATATGACCCTGCATTATATCGGTTAGCACAGATAAGAGGGGTTAGCACCTGGTCGGTCAGGCTAGCCTGCCAACCAGGGCGCATAACCAGGTGCTATGATAAGGGGGTCTAATTGTTATGAATGGCGTGCGTGGGGGCATAAGAACCATGTCATATGGCCACGATTACGACCAAGGGTCGGGACCAAAGGGGCTAAGGACCAACGCACCAGTCCAGGGCCACATGGAGGGTGCCCACATGACCAGGAGCCCGGGAAATCGGGGGTTGCACACTATATTTGCCCAAAAGTGGGTTTTTCCACTTTGTTATATGATGTTTATTGATTTAATGCCTGATATTGATGGATTTTAGCCATTTTTGGAGGATCTGGAGCCCTTTTTGAGGCCAGATCTTGGGGAGAAGTTGGGAGGTTGTTACCCACTTCAAGTCTATATAAACCAGAGGTTCTTGAAGCCAAAAAAGGAGGTTCAAAACAGGAAAATGCTGAAGAATTGTTGAGCCAAAGCCATTTTTATGCAAGGAAGCTATTGAGGAGAGAACCTTTGCAGACCATTTATGGGAGCTTCGTTCATCCGTTTTCAGTGCCGTCAGTTTTGATGGGTTCTTGAGATCTGGCAAAACACAACCAGGTCAATTTGTAATCCATTTGGAACTTTTATGATGTACATTTGAAGCTTTGAAGAGAAATAAGAAAGCCTCACCCACTGAGACAAAGGCCCAGAGACGTAGGCGAGATTGCCGAACTCCGTTATCAACTTCGTTGTTTATGGTTTGTTGTTCCTTTATGCTTATTTCTAGATCTGTATATTTCATTATGACTGCCATGTTTCATCATTAATTCTTCCTCTTCCATTCAATTCCTAAATGGTAATTTAACACATGTTTTAAAACTCAACCATTGTCTTTAAAAGATCTTTTCAGATGAGTTTAGGGCCTAAAAAAATGTGCCAAAATTTTGGGACCTAAAACACTGCCAAGATGGGGAACCATTTTGAGTCAATGGAAGAGGTGGGTGGCCACTGATATCCACTTGGATCGCAAATGTATAATGGCCTCATGGTAGAGAAAGATAAACAAATTTGTGGAGCACATGAATACTCAATCTAAGCACATTCAATTCACTATGGAATTAGAAGACGATAATTCCATTTTGCTTAGATGTTCTAATTTCTAGAAAGGAGGATGGTTCCATTGCTCATCAAGCATACCATAAGAAAATCCACTATAAGAAATATCTTCATGCAGATTCCCACCATCACCCATCCAAAAAAATGGGGGTTATCAAAACTTTGGACACCAAAGCCCTAAGAATCTCTAACAAAGAGCACATGGACTAGGAAAAGCAACACTTGACCAATTGTTTCCAAAATAGGGATTACAAAGAATGACAAGTTAAGGAGGTGTTTTAGATGGAGAAAAGGACCCCTAAAGCTTGTGAGCTCAATGAAGGGGAACATAAAGTGGTTCTCCCCTATCTTCAAGGTACCTTGGAGAAGATCGCTAGAATCCTTAAAAAGAAGCATATTTGAACTAGTTTTTAGCCTCTTAGTATTATTAGGAGCCTCCTTAGATCAATTAAGGACCCCAACGGATCTTAAGATAAAAAAAAAGGGTTTATAACATCCCTTGATTGTGTGGTTTAAACTATACATTGGTGAGAATAAGAGGATTATACAAGTTAGAATTAAAGAGCATAAAGTAGCGATTACTCATAATCGTGAAAAGTCCTCAGCTTTGGTTGAGCACTTCATGAGAACCAAGCATCATATATGTATTGAGGATGCTAAGATTCTTGCTAGAGTTGATCACTTATCTAAAATATATGTTAGAGAGGCTATGGAAATCGTGAAGGAAAACAAATGTATTAAGAAGGACGATGGTATGAAGTTAAGCACAACTTGGCATCCCATTCTTCACAATCAAAACCTGTCTGATGGTTCTCTTGTTATGCCAAAGGCATGTATATAGGGATAAATTTTTCCACAAACTTGTCTATTACTCAAAACCTACAGTTCAAACCACCATGTATCTATACAACTCTAGCTGTCAAGCATTTCGCGTTCCATCGATTTTCTCCACCCTTTTTTCGTCTAGCTTTGTGCATGCCTTGACTTATTCATTGATGAATTGTCATCACTAGGGCTTGCACTGGAGGAGGCCTTCATTAGAGTGATGGATGATAACAACATATTTGTCATTATGGATGTTGATTTTTCTACATACGAGTGGCCTTTGCCCTAGCTTGGGCCTCCCGAAAGCTTGTGAAATATTGGAATATAATTAGTTTTCTTTCTATCCTACCATGCCAATATTGTAATCTCCTAGTGCCTTGGAGGTATTTCCATCTCTTGGTGTGGTTTATTTATGTAGATGCTCTACTGTTATGATTGTATTATTTTTCGTGTGGGTTATCATCTAATGTTGTCATGCATTTCCATCTGTTGGCCTCCAAGCTTGGGTTATCTCCATCCGACATCCTCCACTCTTTGGAATCCAAATTCAGGAATATTATCTTGGATCCTTGCATCCTTAAAATAATTATGATGTCTTACTTTATGTCATTGGGTGTTGCTACTCTTATGATGGAAATTGTAAGCCATGTGTAGTATGAAGCTCCTATTGCCCATGGGTGTGATTTTCCTGCCTTAAAGCCACTAAAGCGGAGGAATGACATGCTTCAACTTTGCGACGACTGATGACACCTAACATAAATATTCGACTCTTGAACGGTCATCTTATCCACGGATTTATGTTGCACTTTCAAATGCCTAGTGTGAGAGAACAAGAGTTTGTGTTCCTCAAGGGATTCCAGGTAAATGAGCAGACTCATGATCTGCATGCTTTGGGTTCTTGAAATGGAATAGTGGGAAACATCACAACCCTACTTTCTCTCTCACTTTCTCCTACCCACAACTACCGACATCTAGAACACAACAAAGGGTATGTGGAATCTCATGCATTTTATTATGAACTCGTAAGTTGTGACACATCTTGGCAACATTTTGTTTATATTATGTGTTGATTGAGCAAAGATGAGCTAAACCATTAAATCCCATGGAAAATATGCTAAACCATTAATCCCAAAGCTTAAACGTAAAATTTGTACATGAAGTTATTTTTGCTTAAAAATCTTAAATATGTGAAATTAATATATCTCATTGTATTGGGAGAGAAGTAAGGTGAGATTGAACCAAGTTAAACATTTTATGATTTTGATTTTTTTAGATTTGACCTTATTTAAATTTAGTGGTAAAATATTCATTGAAATTGGATTTTTTTTTGTTTGTAAATAAGCAAGTTGAGAATGCTTCTATTCAACCAAGAAAAAAGTACAAAGTGATACATAGACTTGTTGATAGAAAAAGACCCCCCAGAAAGATAACATGGTACACTGAAGACTAACCTATGCTAAAAGAGAACCACAAGGAGTACATGGGCATAACAAGATGAAACATTACAAAGACAAGGAGAAAGGGTCGAGTCATTGTGTTGGCCGGAGATGATCCTTTCTGCCTTTTTTCTTATGAACATCAATCCAAACAGAGGAACTGATAGGTTCAACAGCCTTTGCCACCAAAGCCAAATGGTATGAGGAAATGCCAAAATCTCGAGCTACGGAAGCTAAGGGTGCTTCCTTATCGCTATATGAATTATTCGATTTATGAGGATGTTTCTAAGTCCCTGAGAGCAGGGCTGTGGCCATGATCATGTCATTCGATTCATCCTTTTCAAGGGGAGTGTGCAAAGGATGAACTGCAGGATTCAGAGTCAAAATTTATGAAGCTTCAGGAAGTTGAGCTGAAGCCAAAGGTTGACATTTTGAGTTTGTGGTTGGCTGCTGCGCATTTGTTGGAGATCACGATGGTGTTGTAGAAGGCAAAGGAGCTGGGGTGTCTTTGTGATGCTGCTTGTTTTCAGATGAAGAGTTCGGGTGGCTTTTGCGATTTTTAGGGTCTTTCCAACCATTAACCCTTTTTCGAGCTCCAGGGGATGAGATTGGGGTTGGGGATAAAGGACAAGCTGCTTGAAGGTGCCATGTTTGCTGACATGAGCGACATCTAAAGGAAGTGTTCTCATAATCGACCAACTGCATGTAAGGATCATCCTCAATCCAATCTATAAGAATCTTATTTGGTAGCCCTTGACTAAGGTCGATTTCAACATATATGTGGATGAAGGTGATGAAGCCTTTTGCTATTCGGTTTGTATCAATCTTGATAAACCTACCCAACACATTGCCCAGGGTAGGTAAGAAAGCTGGAGTATAAAAAATGAAAAGGTAAATTGGGGAGTCTTACCCAGACCGGTGTAGTCATAACAGTCATAGCCAGTGGATTGAACTTAGGGAACCATTGCTGCATGTAAAGACCAGATCTGCCCTAGAACCATGGACCTTGCTCCAACATGTGTTGGTAGTCCGCCTCTGTGGAAAAGTTAACAATGAAGAACCCTTTGGAGCAAAATAACAGCTCATGACCTGATGACCAGGTCTTATTTACCCATTCTCTTAGCGTATAAGCCAAGGGCCATAGTCCGTTGAAACGACAGATGAGGGATTTTTCTTGTAGATAAATGCAGTGCCAAAGACATGGGGATCTTCAACCTCTGCCGTTGGAGGTTCTGTGGACTGCTCCATAATGAAGGCAGAGCCAAAAAGCTCCTTTGCTCCAGAAGTTTTATCCTTGGAACCCGAAGGAGCGAAAATCCTTGTTTTCACGACGTGCTTGTAAGAGCTTGGTTGAGTGGAGGATGATGCTCCTCCACACAGACAAGAAACAAGATAAATGGTTGCATTCTTTAGATTCCCATAAACCCGCAACAAAGAGCCATCCACAAGTTGTCGGCCTTCAAAGATGAGTCGTTGAAAGCAAGGTGGAATACCTGTCGCCTGGTGGATCTGGGCTTTGAGCTAAAAAACAGAGTCTGAATCATGATCATGCATGCAGAGAGAAGAACCGACGATGGTCTTTACAAAAAGGGGAAAGCCTGGAATAGTCTCATAGCATGCTGTGGCGCGATAAGGAAGGCCCTGAGTTCCCAAATCTTGCAATGCCGGTTGATGGTGGGTCTCTTTCGATCCTTGCGAAGCATCATTTTTTCCTGACCTTTCCCGCACTGTGGAAACCTTGGCTTGATTCGTGTTTCTTGCTTCAATACTGTGTCGGTTCTAATAGGCGAAGACTGCTTAGGTAGCAACAATGGTGTTCGACCTCTCCTTGTCGATGAAGTTGGGCTTTTCTTGAGCAACGACTCTTGGAATTGTCGCTACAAGAAGCGAAAGATGCACTGAAGGATCTTGACTGAGACCGGGAGCGAAAGCACAAACCCCTAGCGAAAAAAGAGCCTGGATATGATGAGGAACGATACATAGACCCTGATGGGCTTGCTCGCTGCGACCTCTCATATCTCACCATACCGTTACTGCTGGTTCAAACCATTGAAATTGGAATTTTAAATTGTTAAAATAATTTGTTTTTAATGAAAAATGATTCAACCCTTTCAAATATATTTTCCAATTAAACTTAAATAATGATATTATTATTTTATTAAAATGAAAAAAATGTTATTAAATATACTAATTAATTTTAATTTTTAATTACTCATGGAATGTTTTTTTGTCTTTTCTTATAATTAAAATTCACATTAGATTGACATACCGAAATATGTAAATGAAAATTTGATAAAAAGATGGAGTGATCATAATTGTAATTTTTAGATTGTTAAATTGATTATGATTTTCAATAATATATATTATTGAATTGAATATTATACATTTATAAATAAATTTCAAATAAAAATAATATTTACAAAGTAAGTATCTTTTATCTTAAGATTACCCTTTATTTAATTAATTAAATATATGCTAGTTTAAATATTCTTTGCTTTAATCTCCTTTTTCCCTAATTTTTTGGATATTAAGAGTGGAAACAAATGAGAAGTAGAATAAAGAAAAAAAAACAGCATTAAATAAAATAAAGATTTGCGTGGGATGCCACCTCACACCAACTACCGCCACGTGAAGAATAAGGAAACGGATGTACCAAAAAAATAAGAAGCAAAGCCAAAACCGTCCCAACCTGCGAACGAAACGCACAGTCGAAATCCCCATTTACCTTCTTCTCAAGATGGATTTCGATGGTCAAACTGTTTGTTATCAATCTTCCAAAATTGAAGCGAAAAATTAATTTGAAAATCCAAGGATGGGATGGATGCGGGAAGGGGTTTTGACCCGTAAGTGAAACATCGATCTTTCTGGGCTTTGGAAGTATCAAACCGATCTGTACAGTTAGGGCAGGGGAAGAAATGGATTTTATGTATTCCTGTCTTCAAACCTCCTTGTGAGAAGCATTCGGAGTAGATTGTTTGGTATTCCGTGCGCCATTAAAACGGCTGAAAGCAAGGCCGGTACAGAAACGAATCTGTAAAAAAAAGCCCATCTCGTACAGGCCCAATTCCCTCGCGAACAAATTTCTGAATTCCTCATTCTGGTTCTCAAAATCTCCAGAAATTCACAAACGGCGCGGGTTCGAGTCGCCCAAGCGAACGAAGATGCTGGACAGGGAGTCGGAGGAGCTGCAGTTCCTGGGCGTGGTGGGGATCCTGGCGGAGGCCTTCAAGATCCTTCGCTCCTGCGTGAAACAGCTCGGGGCCATCACGCTCACCTTGATCCTCCCGCTCTCCTTCGCCATCCTCGGCCACACCCTTGTCTCCGACCCGCTGATCCACAAAATCGAGAGAAACGAGGACACCTTCGAGAAGCAGGCCGGAAGCCCTGATGCCGACCGGACAATGGCCCTCATTTACTCTGAATGGACGCGATTCCTGCTCTTCCAGGGCGGCTACCTGGTCTTCCTCCTGGCCTTCTCGTTGCTCTCCACGGCCGCCGTGGTCTACACCGTGGCCTGCATCTACACGGGCAAGCAGATCACCTACGCCAAGGTCATGAGTGTCGTGCCCAGGGTCTGGAAGCGCCTCATGCTCACTTTCCTCTGGTACTTCCTTATCATGATTGGCTACAACACAGCGGTGATGGTCACTTTCGTGGTCGTCATCCTGACCGTGGGTGTCGACAATACGGTGGCCTTCGGTCTCTGTGTCGTGGTTCTCCTGGCAGTTTTCCTGGCCGTTCATGTGTACATCAGCGCCATCTGGCATGTGGCCAGCGTGATCTCCGTGCTGGAGGACAGATACGGCATCGGTGCGATTAAGAAGAGCAGGGATTTGATTAAGGGGAAGAGACTCGTGGCTTTTGTGTTGATCTTCTTCTATTTCGTTGTCTGGGCTGTGATTCAGGGTATCTTCAGAAAGAAGGTTGTGCATGTCAGCGGTGGCGGCGGGATTGGATCCCGGGTGGGCTTCGGGGTTCTGCTTGTGGGTCTGCTGGTTTATGTGAATTTGATTGGGCTGCTGGTGCAGAGCGTGCTTTACTATGTCTGCAAGTCCTATCATCACCAGAGCATTGATAAGTCGGCACTGTCTGATCACCTGGAGGAGTATCTGGGAGAGTATGTGCCTCTCAAGAGCAGCAATATCCAGATGGAGAATTTGGATATTTAGAAGATGAACGTCTGTAATTTTCAGATGGAGATTATACACATAAACACCCAGGCTTGAATTCTCGCCCCTCGTAAATCTCCTTTTCTCTCTTGTGTATTTCTTTCTACTAGTTTGTGATTTTGAAACCATTGAAACCAAGAATTGTAGATCATTGTAAAAGTTTTTCATGCCATGGCTTTTCTTCTGTGTTTTTTTTTAAATAATGATTGCATTGAAAGGCCCATTCTACACCCTGCATCAGGAAGATCTGTACCGGGAAGATGTGTAGGATGCAGAAAGTGAAACCAGCTTATGTTTATCTTAACCCTGGATTTATGAAGTGCCCAAGAGGTATTAAGAGATGTCAGAGGTATCAAATCACTCTAGATTTGTTTGTAGTTTTTTTGTTAAGGTTCTTCTTAAGTGCTTTATACATCTAGGGTTAAGATGTATCTAAACTGCTACAAAGACATTACAATAAACATTACAAGGCCAAGTGGGAAAGATGACTGACTTTTCAGTTCAGAACCCCAGCTGATGCAAATAGCCAAATTTAAATTGCATATTCTTTCAATAATTTCCATGTATTTCTATAATAACTCTTTATTATTTTTTTTTAAATTTTTGGAAGAGCTTCTCCCATAAAATAAAATTTTGATATTCATAGATGATATGTTTAATGTTAATAATTTTAAAAAATTGTTTCCCTTTCTAGTTCAGAACCTTAGCTGGGGCAAACGGCCAATTTAAAGTGCATATCCTTCCAATAAATTTCCACTAAAATAAATCTTGACACTTTTTAATTTTTTTTTCTAAGAGCTCCCATTAAATAAAATACTTATATTCATAGTTGATATGTTAATAATTTGTTTCTCTGGAATTTTTTTTATCTTCCATTGGACATTCAGATTTCAAGTCTCTTAAAATGTGTTAATCTTTATATACATGTTGAACTTACAATTAAAAATGCACATTCTTTCTGCAAATTCTGTTTAAAATCTTTACACTTGTTTTAAATTTTCAGATGTGTTTCTCACATAAAATTAAATATTCTAAAAAATTTAAAATTTGGGTGGTTAGAATTTTTCGAACTTCCATTGGACATTCAGATTTCCAGTCTGTCCTTAAAATACGCTAAATCCTTATAGACATGTTGAACTTACTCTTGGTTGTACTTCAATTTGTAATTTTGCGTTGATTGGTTTTGTTGTGTCGCTGATGCTAGTCTTGGTAAGTAAAAGTATGCTTTTCTTGTGCTTTAATCTTCCATTCATTTGGCCAAGTATGATTATCTGCACTCTTGGTATGTCTGTGCAGAGGTTATGACTCTTCTGCGCATTTTTGTATTGGTTATGAAAAATCTTTTATATATCTATCATTGATCCTGTAGTATTTGAAAGAGGAGCAATTATGGAGGATGTTTACATCGCATGTTTGAGGTATTTGTTTTTGGATTTCACAGTAGAGCCGCTTTCCCGCTTTCCCTAAAACTTCCATTATTATTACTGTATTTATTTGCAAATTTAGAATGATTTTATCATTGCTTTCAGCTATCTTACGCACTAGCTCTCGCATAGACTTTTGCTCTCATCTTGGGTAGTTCAAGTTTTGTTTTCATTAGTCAAGGATTGAGACTATCTATCACATACCTCGTGTCGAATGTATATCTAAGGTATGCAATAGAGAGCCTGGATCAGAAGAACATTTCAATTTCTCTTGCAAGAGATGTGTGGTATAGATTGTTGTCTATTTAAAGATTGCCACATTTGTCTATGAAGATCAAAAATGTGTTGCCCTTTTCATTAGAACATTTGCTTCTTTTCAGAAAAAGTTTTTACTTGCCTTCAAATGTAGTTCCATCTAGGGCTCTTGTTTTACTACTCCATTGTCTTGTTTTAGAGGACATATATTACCGGTTGATTTTCGAAGGAGCAATTGATGTCTGATCTTAGTGTAAGCACAAAAAATAAAACTCAGCTCAAAGCACAATTTCTATTGCTATGTATTACTCACTTCTACTCACTTCTGGATTTTAAATAGTAAGAGAGATTTCTCTTCCCATATTTCCTCGTGATAGGCTTTTCATTGAATTTAGTCTTGTGTGTTTGCATCTCTTCACTTTTCATCTTTCTCATGCTTTTGCTTGCTTCTTTCTTTGGAGGTGCTTTTTGCTATTTTCTCTTTTTTATATCTTCTTTCTTGCTTCCTATTGATGAAGTTTGAACACAAATAGACATTTAAACTAGCAATTGCCCATGATGATGCAAAGATATATCGATATAATCTGTAGTGGTAGAATGTTGCAATGTAATTTGTGTCTCGAATATAATCTGTAGTGCTAGAATGTTGCAATATAATTTGCGTCTCGAATTTGTAGGTGCAGTTGGAAAGATATCTACCATACATATACACGACAGTATATCACTATACCATATTCTCCTTATACTTGTTAGCAAATGGTTGCTAGAAAATGATGTGAATTTTGAACTGCGAAATTTTCTTGATAAAAGACTACAAAACAATTAACAGTAATAGGCCTTGTAGTAGCAAAAACTTTCACACTGTAAAGCTATGCAGACAAAGTATGTTATGTTTGCTAGAAAATTTTGCGAATTTTAAATTGTCAAATTTTCTTGATAAAAAAATACAGAACAATTAACAGTGAGAGGCCTTGTAGTAGCAAAAACTTTCACGATATAAAGCTATGCACATCGATATAATCTG
>JZKD02S1353472.1:80447-101881 GCA_000966675.3 Picea glauca
CACATTTTAGGATTGTTCCCACGCCCCAACTGTAGCTCGCTGCGGCTCTTCTCATCACGAATTCGACAACCTTTGCGAGTTGTGCGTGCAATTCATCCTCTAGGTCTTTTCTCAGTACTCATGCCGCCAGAGAGCTCCTGCACCTCTTGCCCAAGTTATCTCTCTAGGTAATTCTTTTCAATTGGAATTTTGAATAATTGTATGCCCTCTTTATTAGGTTTAGTTTGAATTCGTCTTATTATATATTTTAGGTAAAATTTTGCTCCATTTGAAAGAGACAATTTTCATTTACTACCTTCTGAATGAATCTTTTTCCTGGGTTTAGGACATCCCTATAAAATTAATTTTAGATAATTAGGATTAATTTTTATTTTGAAAATAAAGAGTCTCCTAAAGATTCATGCCTAGGTCACCTGGTTTGTGTTCGGTGCAACGAAATTCAGAAAAAAAAAACATTCGTCAATACAAAAAATGAAAATTGATGAATTTCGCCATTGATTCCTGCGAAACGACTCATTTTTATCTCTGTGCAATAGA
Organism: Picea glauca; assembly: GCA_000966675.3. Classification (NCBI taxonomy): domain Eukaryota; kingdom Viridiplantae; phylum Streptophyta; class Pinopsida; order Pinales; family Pinaceae; genus Picea; species Picea glauca. Next base: position 80,985 of record JZKD02S1353472.1, read on the forward strand.
TTACATGATGCCTGCGTAATCTGGACCTTGGCATACAACAGTTTGGGGTCAAACCTGGTATTTAACAAGGCACAGATTAAGTTCTCGAGGTCCAGTTCTAAAATGGCATGCCTGCTATTATATTCTCCATTCTTCATTATCCAGTGAAGAAATTTTGTTGAACACCTTCTTTCAATTGTTCTTTAGTGAAATTTTATAACGTTCAAAGTTAATGGAAATAACCCAACACAATTCTATATTGAACGGGATAAAATTTCCACATGGAATGGGATAAGATCTTTTAAGTTTTAAATTTTAATTGTCTATATAAATTGGCCCTTAGATAAGTTGGTAATTAACTGCGCTGATGCTATATTTTTTTTTACAACTACGATATCATTTGGAATTCACATGGAGTTTATTATAACCAATGCAAGGCAATTGGGATTTGTGATAATCGTTATTTTTTGTATAGCAGTAGTTTAATTGTCTATATAAACTGGCCCTTTGTGTACATTGATAATATGTTTTTCTATTTCTATTAACACAATTTTCTGACTAGATGCATCTTTGACTATTGAAAGATTCAATAGCATTGCTTCCTAATTGACTACTCCACCATGGCCGTGGCCATCTTGAACGATGAATTTTCTTCTAAATAATTCCCCTTTCCTCTTAGGCGATGCAGTTTCCGTAATATTTTCATAGGCCAAATTGTATTTGTAATTTTTCCGTTGCTATTCTCTAGTGTCAAAAACCAGTTTGGCTGACCGAGTAAAAAGTCAGTTTGGTTGACCGTATAAAAAGGAGAGTTTTAAGTATGTGTTTCTGCCCACATTAACATGTAGAATGAGATATCATATTCACATTCTTAAGATCTCCATGTCTCTTTGTTATTTGTTTTTATTGTGATATTTGTTTTTACATTTTCAATATGTATTTCATTTATATTTATATTTGTGTTAAAATTTATGTGTTTGGTTGATGCAGGTTAGGCGGAGATGGAGTTGGAGCTGGGAACTTGGCCCATAGGCCCAGATTTCAAACTAAGGCGCTCTAATACCATGTGTAGTAACCGTATGGATTTAACATCAATTAATTCCACAAACAAAACAATAACTTCTACTTGATTTCATAAACTCAGTAATTTCTTATAAATCCAGCACATACGAATATAAATTTATCAACGAATAATAAGATTCATAACAGAATAAAACAATTTTACCATAATAATTTCATAACGGAATAAAACAATTTTACCTCTTCCTTATGCTAGTTTCTCTATCGACCCGGTTGTCCATCCCGTTGCTTTGTTGTTGCCTAATGCGCTGACCAACTCTGCCCAAACCTTGTTTCCACCCTGCCAACTAGGACAACTTCCTAGCTCCAGGATATCATATGGACATCCTGGCCCCTGTGCCCAAAACCCCCAACAAACCGGTGCCCCCTGTACTAATCCTTCCCGACTACAGAACTCAAACTCTCCTCTATGCAAATCCAAGAGAACCCCCCCAAAATAAAAATCCCCCACGTAGAATGATAATCCTCCCCTCTTTCATAAACCTCCTCCGCTCATATCCCTCCTTCACCATCCTTTCTCCTCATTTATTTCCTTATCCATTCATTCATTGCTTATCCGTTTATTAATGCTGTTTATCTCATTATTAATGCTCCTTATCCCCTCCGTATACGTAACCCTTTTTTTTAAACAATATAATTTATTAACCCTTTTAAATTTATTACCTTCTTCATTCAATGTGATAGGTAATTAATTTAATTAATTAAAATTATAACAATTAATTAACTAATAAATATTTAATTAATATTATTATGCCAATCATTGTTTAGTTAAAACCATGTTAAGACAATTAATCACCTAATTAATTTTGCTTAATAATCCCTAAGCATATTTTCAACTAGGGTTGTTACATACTGTTTATGGTGGAAAATTGCAAGACATCGTGGGAAATAAACTTGTTGCAAATTGGTTTATCTATTCTTTCCTAGCTTAAAAATCCCAGGGATATTACAGTGGTATTAGAGTTGATGATCTTGCCAGCTTGAGGGGTATTCAGTGGAAGAGAAATTTGTAGCAGTCAACTGAGGTTGGAAAGATAAAGACCAAGAAGGAGCTCATGGCTGAAATAAAATGGGAACTAGTGGTACGCAAGTACAAGCCTTACTATCAAGAGTATTTGGCAATATTAAAGAGTTTTGTGCGGCTATGTCTTTGCGAAACTATTGCACCATCAAGTATGGAAGCTAGCCCAAAGGCTTAGATGATGATTTCTTCAATGGCACAAGACAAAGATTGAAGGAAGATATGGCAGAAGAGTGAACCATTGGTGGCACAGGCACATTCCCATGTGGAGGAGCGTGCATCTAGCCATGATGAGGAGGACCAAGCAATGGTTTATGATGAGACCGTTGGCACTAGTATGTTGACAGGGGCATGTCACTAGTACTAATGGTGAGGGGGAAATGTCTTGTCCCACCTATGTTGACTATGAGGACGATGACACGACAACACCTCATGCACCATTAACAATGCCCTATGAGGTCCATGACACCAACACCTTTGACAGGTTGATGGCATACACATTAAGGATGCTTGTGATGATGAGGGTATGCTAGCATCCAACTACAATGAGCATTCAACATCCCATCCCACTCATGACACCCCTGATGATGATGAGGGCATGATGGTACCCACATATGATGGAGGAGGGGTGTTTGAAAGATTGCCAAGGGACATGGATCCTTCTTCACAAGAGTCATGTGTGGAGGACAATATCACGCATGAGTCCCATCATAGCATGGTATCATCGAGTGCATTGTGTGATGATGATGAGGAGAGCACTCTTACAGATGACGGTCCATATCATTTGAATGTGGTTGGACAGAGACCGTTAGCACTGTGTGACTTGGAAGATCACTTGTTGGTGACTAAGGCTCAGGTCACACATGTATTAACTAGGATCGATGGAGCTCGTAGATTCAATGATGATATTATGCGGAGAGCTCAGATAGAGGAGAGACACAGTGGAGTGACAGGTGGAGTCACTAGTGCTCACTTGCGCAGTGCCAAAAAACACTAGAGAAATTGAAGTCAGACTACTTGCAACCTTTTATGGATAGGGACCTTGATCTCAAGTTTATTGAGGACAAGGCAGGAGAGGTTGAGGAGCTTCGTTATCAATTGAGCTTGGTACACTCTTCACCACTTGAGACAAAGAATCCATTAGATTTGACAACCATGATTATGTTTGCATGAGTGTCATGCATGATATGAGGGAGGAGCCTCTTGTGATGAGTTAGCATAAGGAGCATTTTGAGTTGCCAATACTCAGGAGGAGTCATGAATCCAAGAGTTTGGATTGTGCTCTTAGGGATCATAACCCCTTTCTTTTGGAGAGCACATTAGAGGCTCAAGAGATAGTTGAACACCCTCCTTATGGACCAGCTTGTGAGGAAATATATGTGTCCATCGATTGGGTGGAGAACTACATGACAGGCATGGACACACTATGGGATACAGATACAACCATCATCAACATAGTATTGGGTTAAGTAGCGCGCACAAGACACCAGATGGTACAAGGGGATGCAGTGGTGTGCAACAATATACAGGGGTATTCATTGGCATACAATAGTAGGCAGTGGAGCTTTGGAGTGTTTCCGCCAGGGAGACCTTCGGATAGAGGCCTTGAGCACACCCTGATTTGAGGTTACCCAGGATCAGAGAGTAGATGGATGAGCCTCGGGGAGAAGCATACACCTCGATAATTGAGCTTTATCGAGGATGTCAAAAGATGAGGATTAGGGAGTCAGATACTCATAGGTCTGTTCCTAGATATCATCAGGGGATGTGGGTCATACCCTTAGGGTTGATCAACACATTAGTCACCCTCCAGTCTTGTAGGCAGTTGTCGATGCATCTTTCATTGTGGTTTGATGCCCTAAGAAGGATATGGGAGGATTACCAGAGTCATTTGAGTGAGACATGTAGCCTCGTAGCAGTGATAGAGACCATCCATTGGGACTTGGTGATCATGGTGCATGGTGCACAGTGGGAGTCTCAGATTCTATGGGAGTTGTGCACAAAGTTTTCAACAACAGACATTAGGAGTAGTAGACTTCCAATGAGGTGGTGGGATCCAGGCATTCATCAGGGTGATGGGTTGCTTCAGATGAGATTGACGACCAACATAACTGAGGTAGTGATGGATCTGCATTGTGATGGGAACGAGGTGAGAGTTGTGTAGTTTTGCTTTTCCTTCATCGAGGATAGCCATGGATTGACAGGTGATGACTTTGTAGATTTTATCCTTGTACAATATTTACTACAAACAAATTTTTCAGTAAAAGAAAAAAAACGATACAATGGCAACAAAGCTCTGATTCCAAATGTAGATTTTAACCTTGTACAATATTTACTGCAAACAGATTTTCAGTAAAAGAACAAAAAATATACAATGACAAAAAAGCTCTGATTCCAAATGTAGATTTTAACCTTGTGCAATATTTACTGCGAATAAATTTTCAGTAAAAGAACATAAAAGATACAATGACAAATGCAAACATTACATAAAGATTTTTCCCCTGGAAACCTAATCCAGGAAAACTAGCATATTCTATATTCATTCATAGTGATACATTGTTTACAATACAATATACATATATGAGCCAGTGACATCCAAAACCCTAACCCAATGACCTAGATTAGTTAACAACCCTAATTACTTAACCGGAAATAGAAAACCATCGACAAAAACCATGTGCCGAAAAACCACCCATCAATGGACACGAAAATCGAGGCAACACAAAAAAACGAGGCAAAAAAATGCGACATGTTTCACAATTTTTTTTTCTATATATATGTGGTTAAAACAAAGGAATATATAAGGGTGAATTAATATATATTTTATTGAATATGTTTTTAATTTTAACATTTTCATCATTATCTCAAGGTAAGATAATATTAAAAAAAAGGGGTAATTACATTAATATAGTATTAGCATTACCATATCTTACCTATTTACTATCATAATTAAATTACATAGAATAAGGTTAATATTATATTAATTAGTTCCTAATCTTTAAGGACTTAAATGAGATCAGGGAAGGGTTAAGCATTTGATTAAATAGGTAAGATATGGTAATTGACGAGTACCCCATAGTGCTAGCATAGCTAGTAAGGCAAGAGAATTAATAGCTTAAATTGATGAAGTTACCAAGCTTAGAGGCTTTTGACCCCGACCCTCAACCACTTACCTTATGAGACTAATGTCTGTTTACAGACAAGTAAAACAAAACTTACGCCTGACCCTACATTTGCAAGTATAAGTTTGGGTAAAATGTTGAATTCCTTAATTCATTTCTAATAAGAATTTGGTTGGATGCAGATCCAGTTGTTCAAGACTGTTAGGAAATCGAGGCCGAGGGGCATCATCACAAATATCACCAATGCCGGTACCGCCACCACCATTTCCCGAGCTAACTCTCATATTATGCTCTTTGGATAATATTAATGAGACATTAAATGGATTCTAGTCAGTAGATGTAGAAGTGGAGCCCCCACCATATGGGGTGGGTAACCATGAAGGGTCAAAGGACTCAGAGAGAGGACCTCGATCAAGAGACATCACTAGAGAACTGTAGAATATATAACTTCAAAAGTTTGCCATAGGTCGTGCAAGTGAACATGCAGAGGCATGGTTGGAAGGATTGACAATATGTTTCACCTTGAGAGAATATGCTTCCACATCTAAAGCTAAGATAATGATATTTCAGTTGAGAGACAATGCCTTAAACTGGTGGGGTAATCTGGAGAGGTAGCTCCACCTTACTCCGGACATCGTCTCTTGGGAGATTTTTGAGGAAAGGTTCTGAAGAAAATATTTGCCTACTTACTATGAGGAACAATAGGTAGGAGCATTTCATTCTCTAATTAAGGGAAACAAAACAGTGGAAGAGTACAAAATCATGTTCATGGAGTTAGTCAAGTATGTCTCTTACATGGATACTGATGAACGATAAACAAATCGTTTTGTGTGCAGATTAAATCCAAAGATAAGGGCCATGGTGCAGATGTGGAAACCATCGTCAGTGGCCAAAGAAATTGAAAGTGATCGTTACGCAGAAGAACATATGAGCTTAAATAAAGGTATGAGATCAACTATTCCACAACAACCTCGATTCGTGGGGAAGGCCCCCAAGACCTTTTCCAAGGGAAGAAGCTCTATGCCACCTCCTTATGGAAATAGTTCTTCTCCTAGAGTAGTTGCAACAAGTATTTCAATGGTAGCGAGTGCAACATCCCACTCATCACTGGTGGCACAGGAAAGTACACGACCTTCTCGAGGAGTAGTTACTAGAGGAAAGGGTTCCAGGGGAAGGAACTCATTTCAGAGGCCTTCACATGGATGTGTGCATGTTCCATCTCATGTTACTTTTTGGGGGTGTGGAGGACCCCTTTACCAGTGTGTCTGTCCAGAGTCACAATCAGACTTTGTACATAGAGAATGAAAGGCCACGATGGGAAGAGCGAGCAATAGCCACCATATTTATGTAGAAGTTAATAACCATCAGGAATAATATCAATCCACTGTGGTGGAGTCGTTAGGTATGATAAATCATGTCAATGTTAAAATTTTATTTGATTATGGTGCTACAGATAGTTTCATTTCATCATATGCATTAGAAAAGTGTGGGTTGACATCCTATGAGCACGGTGACTTTAAACAAGTTGAGATGAATTTGGGGTAAAAACAAGCTGTAGGACCTAGCATCGATGATTGTCTTGGAGACCTCGAAGTGTGTACTACTAGGTTGAAGGTGTACATCATTTCCCTAGGGACATATGATCTAATCATTGTGATGGACTGGTTAGAATCTCATCGATCTATGGTAGATTGTTTCATGAAGAGAGTGCTTTGCATAGATGATGAAGGGAGGGCAATAGAGATTCATGGTATATAGAGACAGGTGTCTCTACACTTTATCTCGACAATGAAAGTTAAACATTGCATGAGGAAAGGTTGTTGATTATATGTAGTGGAAGCAGTCAATGAAGGGAAGGGACCCTCTCTAAATCAATATCCATTTTTGTCGGAATTCAAGGATGTTTTTCCAAAAGAGTTTCCGAGGTTGCGTCCTAAGAGGGAGCTTGATTTTACCATCGAGTTAAAAACTGGTGTGGAGCCAATTTCCAAGACATCGTATATGATGATGTCTCCACAACTTTGTGAGTTGTATATGCACTTGAAGGAACTACTTGACTTAGGGATGATAAGGCCCAATGTCTTACCTTGGGGTGCATCGATAATTTTTTTCAAGAAGGACGATTCCTTATGTCTGTGTACAGATTATAGGGACTTGAATCATGCTACAATGAAGAATAGGTACCCAATACCACAAATATATGATTTCTTTGAGCAGATGAAAGGATCAACAATTTTCTCAAAAAATGATCCGCGATCAGGGTATCACCAATTAAGGATTAAGGAAGGCGATATTCCTAAAACTATCTTTCAAACTTGGTTTGGACATTACGATTTCATTGTAGTGCCTTTTGGTTTGACCAATGCACCAACAATATTCATGAGCCTCATGAATGGTGTATTCCAAAAGTACTTAGACCCATTTGTGCAAGTCTTTCTTGATGATATCCCCATCTATTCCAAGAACGAAGGAGAACATGAGGAACACCTGCGAGTGGTGTTGTCACACCTTAGAGAGAACAAGTTGTATGGAAAGTTGTCAAAGTGATCTTTCTTTTAGAAAGAGATTCACTATTTGGGTCATATCATTTCGGGAGAAGGAATTTCTGTGGACCCGGAAAAATTAAAGGCCATAATGATTTGGCCAGTGCCGAGGAATGCTCATGAGGTGAGAATATTTATGGGGCTAGTTGGTTATTATCAAAGGTTTGTGGAAGGATTCTCAAAGACTGCAAAACCCATCACCACCTTACAACATAAGGGAGTCAGGTATGAGTTGATATATGAATGCGACATTGAATTCATCGAGCTTAAGAGATTACTAACCAGTGCTCCAATCCTACGAGTGTTGAATATGGAAAATGACTTCACAATATGCACAGATACCTCGAAGCAAGGGTTGGGGGCCGTGCTAATGCAGGACATGGGAGTGATAGCGTATGCATCAAGAAAGTTGAAGCAACATGAGGAGCTTTATGCTACTCATGATTTATAGTTGGAAACTGTAATTCTATCTTTGAGTCTTTGGATGCACTATCTAGTGGGGTGAAGCTTCAAGCTCAAAACAGACCACAAAATCTTATAACGTCTTGTTGAGGAAAATATATGAAATGATCTTACACAAGCATTTTCAGATTCTTCTTGGCTAAAGAAAAATAGACGGGAATATCACCCTATGTTTATAGCCAACAAAAATAACATCCTAACTCACAAGTATTAATTACAAGTGTTTAGGTTAGTCTTTTATCAACAAAAAAGCTTGCTGGAAATTCACTTTTTATGTAATTTTCTGAACATATCAGTTGCTGAAATAAATGAGAAGAAAAGTCATCAAGATGATAATCAAGATAGATGAGACATAAATAAATCTCTTATTTCATTCAAATTCACCAAAGAGTCATTTTCTTTACAAAATCTCATGCAGAATCTTTGGACCAAAGTCAAACTTAGACATCCCCGATGGAACATACAAAAGGACCTCTGACAGAAAATCAAAACTGAACTCCAAAATCTGGATCAACTTGCCACAGATTGATGGCCACTCGACTCTGCACAATAGCCTTTGTCAGTCATGAAAATTAATTCACAAACATACAAGTCTACACAAACTATCAAAGATAGATCAACACCTCTGAAAAACAAGTGTCTGAATGATGTGATTCAACCCTGAATATTGTTGTCTACAATAAGACCTTGCTATCATAAAAAAATTTTAGGCTTGTAATGAATAATAAATGAATGAAAGTTAAATTATCTCAACATAACTCAAAGATCAAACCTTAACATGCTTCTTCTTCCTCCTTCTCATGTTCTTCCCTTTTCTTTTGCTTTTAACAAATTAAAATTGGTTGAAGTAGTTGAACCAACTCATTATTTAAGTTAATTAAAAGACTCAACTAACTTTAGTTAGGGGGAAGAGTAATAATTATAATAAGGATAATAATTAAATAATAACTAGTAGGTGGGACCCCTTGTGACGCCCCTTAATTGATAACAATCATAACATAACCATTAGTTAAGAAAAACACACCTCCTTGTGTCTCCCATCAACATATTCACTTTTGGCAATTTTAGCTTATGAAATTTGAAATTATTTCAAAAATAATATTCATATATCCAAAATAAAACATGTCCAAAGATTCCTGAAGTCAACCGTCATAAAACAATAGATAAAATAAAAACTCAAAAGCCATATTTCCCAGTCTGCAATGCAACCCTTCCTTGATTGCTACTGTCACCTCTTGATTTTCCTGAATTTGCCTTTGGCTGTGGAGAGCCTTTAGGCCTAATCTCACTGATCACGTGGGAACAATCGTCCCTCAAATGCATCCGGGAAGACACAGATTTGTCAGAGCCATTGGAGGGTGAGGAAGGGGCATCAATGGATTTTCCTTTATCAACGACATGGTGGGGCTCAGTTTTCAATCTCTTGCTAGCATGGGAGGATTGCATTGGCGAGTGGTCAGGGGCAGCTTGGACAATGAGGCTAATAGGCAGAGGAGTAGACAAGGACAAGTTGGGCCAGCCATGATGTTGGGAGACTACCGGGTGGACAATCTCCTGCCATCCATCATTTTCCGGGACCTTAGGTTGCAATGAGAAATGAGGAGGTACGGGGATACCGGGGGCTTGCGGGGATTGGAAAGGAGGCCTTTCAGGCCTAGGTTGGACCATTCCCTGCCCAATCCAATTGAAAAATCCGGCATGAAACAATCAGATGAGCTCTTTTGAATCAACGTCAAAATGTATGGAGAACCTGGGCCTTCTTGGGCCTCGGTTCCAGTTACCTCTACCTCTGTTTCCTCGACCATGGCTACCTCTATTGAAAAAAATCATCTTGCATGTGTGATTGATTAACAAATAGTCTTTTAAATAACCATACATGATAACTCTTAAAAATATGAAACAGATTTGGCTCAACAATGTATCAGATTCATGCAATCTAATCCATACAAATTGTTTTACTGTTAATCAATGAGCAGGGGGTGAAAAGAGTTATGGGATATGCGAGAGGTTTGTATTGAGCGAAACATGATGCAATGAGGGGGAAAAGAACATGGTTACTGATCAATGACAACAACAATCAACTACAAAGCAAACCAATAAAACATCACTGTAATCCACACAAGACACTGCCATTTTCAACTGCTTTAACACTGAAATTCTCTTGACTGTAATTAATCTCAGAACAGGGAGTGGAAAATGAATATGGGAGGTGACGGGGTTTGTAATTAGCGGAAAATGAAATAATGGAAAGGAATAAAGACGATTAATGTTCATGAAATTAATTAAGTGACCCATAAAACATTCTGCAAAAAGAGATGCATGAACCATCAATCATTTTGACCAAATAACAATTTCTGTGTATTTAACTAGTTCATTGTTCATAATCAAATATCCAACACAGTGCCATCACAAGACAATATGCATTCCACACAATTTGTAAAGAGGATATTGTTCCTTTCTTTTCATCTTATAGCAATTTCCAAATAGTAGCCATTCCACTCCGTTAACTATCAAGATCAACCACTGCCCATACATTACTTCAATCAACAATTATACTCAAATTCATGTTTCCAAAATTAACAATGACAGTCACACTATCACTGCAATTGGGTTTGTCATTTAAATGCACTGATATTCGTTAAACATATATATATATATATATATATATAGGCAGTAAACCCAATAATCCAGATTAAATTGCAAAATCCGAATTGATATTTAAACATACAACCAACAACCACCTTTTAGACACAAGCTATGCACATGGTAATTCGCCCAGGCAATGTAATTCTGCCACTGTAAAAAAAAACAATTCAATGTGACTTAAAAGACTGGGCCATCCATCTAACACGACGAGGTCTTGACAACATGCCCTTCTTAACAATTGATCAATTGCAACAAATAAACATGCTTAAAACTCTACGAAACCCAAACTATCCATTATACACAGTGCACAACCATCAAAACACTACGATGCAACATCTCCATTTTACAAAACCAAACACACAGTCACAACAATAACTCAATTCATTGTGCTAAGTCATCAATCTAACACAATATTACTTCGATTTAGTCCAACTGTGATCAACTATGCTATGCAAACTAAGACTTATATAATCGAACAATCATAAGGATACAGTGGATATAGTTTCTACAGTCATCCGGTTCAATAACCATTCGACCCCAGAGAACACCACAATTACCATGACCAAATTTCATTGTGAAAAAAAAACCATACACACAACGCAACATGCGTGAGAAACATCAAACATTTGTAACCAATGCCAACTAAACATCCAAACAATCCTTAGTGCAAAATACCAGTGACTATGTATCGACCAACCAATTCATCACTTTTGTAAAATAAATTTACCTAACAAGCTGTGACAACCAAGCAAACCCATGCATCAATTTGAATCGGGGCAATGGCCCTATCCATTAACAATAATGAGTTATTAACATAAAGAGAAAGACTGTGTACTTGAAAGTGCAATTGGCAATGTAGGGTTTACCACTGCTATAAAAGAGTTAGTGACTATATACCAACCAACCCGACTTTCACACGACCAACCGAACGAGCCTGTGCTCAAATTAGTCGACAATTATACAACCATCCAATAATAACCAAGTCGTAAAATCAACAGGCCAGGTTGGTCTTCTCTATCATTCTTCAGACTGGAGGGCTAGGTTTGTTCCATAGACAACAAAGGGATAACAGAGACATTCCTTGTAATGGTGAAAACTCCGAGGCCATGGTGCATACATAGGAAGAACCACAACTCATTCATGGACGGGTACAAATCCATGACAGGGGGCCATAACTGAAAAGTGGGGCTCTAGTTCGTCCATGCAATGTTATTTAACGCACGCAAGGTATAACCCTCGTGGTCTTCGGTCAAACAACCACAACACTAAGGTGAATATAGGGCTGAGTAAGAACAGGAAAACCCATTTTGTGACCCTTAGTAGTGAAATCAACCAACGCCGAAGTGAACAAAACACAATGACGCAGAATGCCCTTAACCATTAAACCCCCAAAAACCAAAGACTGGATTTAGTGACAATAAATGAAGATAGCTATCCACTCAAGACCAAAAAAAAACCCTCCACTTAAACCAACAAGGATAACATAGAGGTACCTCTCAGGATGATCAATAAATTCTACGAATCCAATATCATTGTAGGAAGAACCATTCAATTCAAGAACCCAATTTCACACAGTTGCAACACTTAGGAAAGCACAAACCAATACATTTGATCCATTAATAATTTCATAACTAGATTAATGTCACGAATGGCCAAAAAAAGAACATACATGTAATCAAATTCCTTAAAACAAGAGCTGGCCGAGCGGTTCCTCTGTGCTAAGAATTCGGAGCATAACCACAACAACAAGATTGAATAATAGCCCGACTAGGGTGGCGGTTAACGGGAAGAGTAAAGGTGACGTGCAGTAAATGCACATCGCCTCCACCCACAATGCATTAATTCATTAGTACATGCCAATGAGTTCTTCATTAACACCATCAATCGACCCATGTATCGATACCATCACCCATTAAAACCAACAACGTGGCCATATCACCTTTCTAACTTATGCCATAACATAATTCCCAAGTTCCATATAATTCAACAATTTGCATAAGCATTTGCACTATTACCTTACCAAATGCGCCACCAACATTCATACCATATGCGTGTTAACCATATTTACTTGCTAGCTAGGATTTCAACAATAGTCGTTAAGTCTTTCATACATGTAGTATAGTTTATAGGATAGCTTTAAATTCTTCCCTTTTGCAATTGTTTCTCATTTCCTTCTAATTGTTCGCATGTAGTATTGCAGAATTGGATCCCTTTTCTTTGCATTTGTTATAGTATTTTTGCCTTTCTCAAAACTGCCCTTTATGTAATTTCACTAACATGTTTGTTGTGCAGGTATGATAAGAACATATAACAATGATATTAATGAATAGCATAGGCTGTAGTAACATAAGGAATCAACACTTCATAAGCTCAAATCATGACCAATAACAACAATATCTCATCAACCATGTAACTCATGTCGCACATCAACATAACTTAAAAAATGAACAGATTTGACCTTCGATAGTTTAAGGGGGTCCCACCTAATAGTATTATTTAATTTTTATAATAATAGGCTTTTAGAAACACTTTGCGAGCGAAACTTCGTTGACTTTTTTAATCCTCAACAACTGGCGACTCCACAAGAAAATTTGTTTTCAACATATTTAGAACTCAAAATTCATGGTTTCGTGGATCAAGAATAGTAAATTTAGAAGATGTAACCAGAATAATTATGCAACAGGAGGAAGTGAGCAGATTTAATGGAAAGATGACCGGGAATTTTGGAATAATTCATGAAAAGTGTTAAGTATGAGGGATTTTTACCACTGTATGCATAATCATTCAATTGGAATATGCTCTAAACCTTCAAGGAGGAACACTTATAGAATTGCTCTTAAGATCTCAATGGATGAAGAAATGACAAGGAGAAGCAGGAAATAACCAATTCCTTATAAACCAACAGTGGAAATATGTAACAATTTCAAGGGCCCTTCAAAGGAGACATCGTAACAACTGTGTAAGCTTGATTGTTATTGGCTAACAATGCTTTGCAAGAGTGTCACTGTGGCAGAATTGATCCAACATCCTATCTTGACCAAACGCTTAAAATATGATAAAGACAAAATCACAATAGAAGTAATAATGCAGAAATTCAAACAACAACAATAAATGACTCAATTGAAAACAAGAAGGAAATAAAACCTAACTTAGAAGGCATAAATCAAGGTACTGTAAGCATAGAAAGGAAGCACAAAAATTGAAAGAAGAGCTAGGCTACTAGTATACAGAAATCCAATCAACATTATGACTTTTCATGCTGGCCCCTCACAATACTTCAAACGAGGACTGTTAGAGCTGTAGGAAAACAATTGTCTTTGTAATTTCCTTAAAATTTATAAGTTAGTGTCCACGACAAAAATAATTTGGAAGGGACCCAACACTTGCAATTCCGATGTGATTATCAACCCTTTGACGCACATGATTAAATCATCAATATAAGCATGGAGACTAACCAATCTAGTGAAGGTTATGTGTATAGGCCCTTTAAAGGTAGTACTTGCACCAAATAAGCCAGAAGGTAGGCATTTGTAAGGTATAGTATCACCTTTAGTAATGAAAGTGGTTTTGTGAACATTTTCCCCTTTGACTTTGATTCTCTTGTAACCAGATAAAATGTCAAGTAAGGGCCCTAACTGTGACTCTAACATCTATTGCAAAAATATTTCCATATTGAGAGGAGGGAAGGGGTTTCTCATAATCGCTTGCCTGAAATTTCAAAGACTAATACAAGGTCTGATATTATCAGTGGTCCTTGAGGCCGATTCCCAAATTGAAACACATTCAGGGTGGATTGAAAAAAACATTCCAGCCCTTAACGAATCTCTCAACTCCCTTCGAGAGGGTGCTTCCAGTGCAGAGTTACTAAGTTTTTGTTTTTTCCTAGCTAGTTTCATAATATGATGAACAAGACCAGGATCAAAACCACGAAGATCCTCATAGGACCAAGAAAAAACCTTTTGAGATTCATCGAGTAGCCTAGTGGACCCCATCTCTTCTTTAACATAACATTGGACATTCATTTGAACATTCTTTGAAGACTCAGGTGTCCTAATGTTCAGGAGGATGGTTTCAACCACCTTCTTTTGTAACTCCTCTTATTTATGTCTTTATTTGTTGCCTACAACACTCAATGAAAACGAACTCTCAAGAGGATTCAAGCCCTCATGAATCTCATTATTTTATGTGGATATAATCTCCTCGGTCTTAAGAGGTTCATTTTGAATGACAACACAAATGCTCTCAATGTTAGGGATGGCCTTCCAAGATCCCTCCTTTTCATGGATGTATGAACGATGTAGAGATTGAAAAGCACCATCATGCATGTGAGCCAAGAGTTGATGATTAGGGGAGGCTGCAAAGACAACTAACCAATCAACCATTGAATTCAACTCCTTCTTAACATGAGTGATGTTGAAAGATAGGAGGTTCGAGACAAGTGCCCAAACAGTTTGGGAGTATCATTCCATCAACTTGTCGCTAGGGGAGCATGCCTTACGTATCAGGTTCACAACAAGCTCAGAATTTATGAAAACTAAAAGGTGACCACAACCAAGATTAAGGGAATTCTCAATGCCTAATAATAAAGCTTCAAATTCAACGACAGTTTGTACAAGAAAACTCCAACCTGTATGACATATTATGAATTTTCCCTATAGGAGAAACCAAGATAACACCAGCCCCATTACCTTCACTAGAGCATGAACCATCAAAGTGAATATGCCATATATCATCATCTAAATCAATTTTTTCCAAAGGAATATTATCCTCTTCAACAAAGATGGAATACACTCCTAGGTCTTCTTCGATATAGTTTACGCTAGATTGTGGAACACTCTCTATGTAGGGTGAAATTCTTCCCTCTCTAAGGACTATAATATTCTTACCATTCCAAGGAACGGATAAATGTGTCATGTTGAGCGAGAGGTATCCACCTGTTAAGGCTTGCAAATCTCTCCCCAAGATAATTGAGTAGTTTCTTACATGCATATCAATTACTTGAATGTTGAGGGTTGTCCTTATCTTGGGATGAGCCCATAAAACCAGGGTTACATCCTTAATATCGCCTATGGTTGTTTGTTGTAAACTATTATAGGAGAGCATGCTTCTGGTGTTTTCATTTGTACAAAACAAGCCTAGCTCTTCCATAATAATATTTGACATCACACTTGGGCCTGAACCACCATTGATGAGGCAACAATGGGCAATCTTATCCATGATATTTACAAAATATAAAAAGGTGGATTTTTTACAGGGTATCTAAAGGTATGTACACCTACTTTATTTACAGAAGAATCCTCTTCATTGACCTCTTTAGAAATATTGGCTACAATGGAAGATTTTCCTTCCATGAATTGTTTCAGATGCATTTGTTGTTCAGGGACGACAACCATTGCTAGGAGGGTTGCATTTTATTTGATGTTGGCCAATTGGTTCAAGATATTGTATTTGGAAGAGGGGGGATGAGGAGTTATTCCTTGACTCTCAGGAATTTTAGGAACCTGGGGCACAACAATAGTTGATGATGAGCTCAGGCTAGAAGAACTGTCGGGAGGATTTCCCTTGGGAGCGTAGGCTTTGTTCCTAGTGTTGATGACCATGACATCCTCTGGATCTGCAAAGTCAAGGACAACAATAGTAGGTTCTGGTATTTTACCAAATATCTTATCTCTGGCACTCTTCTTTACCTCACATGTGATTTCTTCGTGGTGTTCCTCGTAAAAGTTACACCAACTCCGAGGCAGGATAGTTTTAGGCTGAAAATTGTTTTCAACCGGATTCCTAAAAGGGGGTGTAGAAGAGGATGAATCTCTAGGGGTGAGAGGGGAGATAATACCCTTCCTCTCAAATGCTATCATACGATTTTTCATATCCTATACTATCTGTAAGAGAGCGTACATGTCTGTCTGTCTAACTGATTCTCCTTGGGAAAGATCAATTCTTTGAAGCTGTTCTTCATACTCTGAGAAAGTATGCAGAGCCGAACCGAGATTATCAATGGCTATTTCCTCAAGCCTATGATGGTAGGGATAAGGCAATGCATTGTAGTAATGCATGAAAGTGAGTTGGTTCCGAGGGAGGATAAGTTCAGAGATTTGATTGTACAACTTTGTGAAATGCAAGTTGAAAGACTTGATGGTCTCACCATCTTTATAAGTGACGTTATTGTATTCCCTTAACTTCTCGGCAGGGATTTTGGATTTCCCATAAGTGGACCAGAACCAATAAATCAAATCCTCCCAAGTAGACAAAATATTAGGAGGAAGGTCAAAGAAATCGGTCGTAGCCTTTCCTTCCAAAGAATTGACGAACAAATGCATGCGGGTGTCATTGTCATTGGCCCCTATGTTATGAAAAGTATTTGAAAATGCCACTAGGTGTTCATTGGTTCTGACAATGTTATTTCCTAAAAACTTAGGCAAATGCTCTTTAAACTTCAGAAGTGGATGAGTAGCAGGTGCTAGGTTAAGAGGAGAGGACACATGCCACAGTGTGGTTGTGGCATCTTCTTCGAACTGAAAAAGCCCATACTTTTTAATGACTTTGTTAGGGTTTGTAGTAGATTGGACAGGGATATGGTGGATGTACAAGCTACCAATCAACGATGACAATGAAGATTGGGAAGATGGAGCACTTCCAGTGCCACCAGAGACACCACTAGATGCCATCTTGTGGATGATAGACGAGGGAAAGAAAGATGAGCTAGATGAATCAGATAAAGTTCTCCTTAGAGCACTTTGTTGGGCAGATAACACAACGTTTCTTCTTTCTATTTCAACAATAGGATTGATTTCGGGTGACAAGCCTCTTCTTCTTCTAGAAGCACGAGAGTCTAAGGACATGAAAGAAAGGCCAAAGCTGAAGAAACAAAGGGTTACCGCTGATTTCTAGGCTATCTATGTCTAGCCTCCAATTGTTCTTGAGCACTAATATGTCATTCAATTGTTTCCCAAGAATGGCTAAGTTCAACATGGGTATTGACAGTGTCTAGAATGGTGTTAAACATGTTCAAAGCAATGCTGGTCTGGTCTTGAAGATCAGGCTCGATATTGGGCTTCCTTGCAACATGAACAATCATTAATAGAAAAATAGTCAAAGAATCAATTTCAGAAAAATAAAGATGTATTGATGAAAATCGAGTATAAAAAATTAACCAGAGAGATATCGAAGATCTCCCCAGTATGGTCGCCAAATAAATGTTGAGGAAAATATATGAAATGATCTTACTCAAGCATTTTCAGATTCTACTTGGATAAAGAAAAATAGGTGGGAATATCATCCTATGTTTATAGCCAACAAAAATAACATTCTAACTCACAAGTATTAATTACAAGTGCTTAGGCTAGTCTTTTATCAACAAAAAACCTTGCTGAAAATTCAATTTTTATGTAATTTTCTGAACATATCAGTTGCTGAAATAAATGTAAAGATAGAAGAAAAGTCAGCAAGATGATAATCAAGACAAATGAGACATAAAAAAAACCTTTATTTCATTCAAATTCACCAAAGAGTCATTTTATTTACAAAATCTCATGCATAAACTTTGGACTAAAGTCAAACTTAGACATCTCTGATGGAACATACAAAATGACCTCTGACAGAAAACCGAAACTGAACTCTAAAAGATGGATCATCTTGCCACAACTTGCTGCCCACTCGACTCTGCACAATAGCCTTTGTTAGTCATGGAAATTAATTCACAAACAAACAAGTCTACACAAACTATCAAAGATAGATCAATACCTTTGAAAAACAAGTGTCTAAATGATGTGATTCAACCCTGAATATTACTATCTACAATAAGACCCTGCTATCATAAAAGATAATTAGGCTTGTAATGAATAATGAATGAATGAAATCTAAATTATCTCAACATAACTCAAAGAGAAAACCTTAGCATGCTTCTTCTTTCTCCTTCTCTAGTTCCTCCCTTTTCTTTTGCTTTTAACAAATTAGAATTGGTTGAAGTAGTTGAACCAATTCATTAGTTAAGTTAATTAAAAGACTCAACTAACTTTAGTTAGGGGGAAGAGTAATAATTATAATAAGGATCATAATTAAATAATAAATAGTAGGTGGGACCCCTTGTGACTTCCCTTAGTTCATAACAATCATAACATAACCATTAGTTAAGAAAAACACACCTCCTTGTGTCTCCCATCAACATATTCACTTTTGGAAATTTTAGCTTATGAAATTTGAAATTATTTCAAAAATAATACTTATATATCTAAAATAAAACATGCTGTTCAAAGATTCCTGAAGTCATCTGTCATAAAACAATAGATAAAATAAAAACTCAAAAGCCATATTTCCTAGTCTGCGATGCGACCCTTCCTTGATTGCTACTGTCACCTCTTGATTTTCCTAAATTTTCCTTTGGCTGTGGAGAGCCATTAGGCCTAATCTCTCTGATCACGTGGGAACAATCAACCCTCAAATGCATCCGGGAAGAGGCGGATTTGTCAGAGCCATTGGAGGGTGAGGAAGGGGCAACAATGGCTTTTCCTTTATCAATGACATGGTGGGCCTCAGTTTTCAATCTCTTGCTAGCATGGGAGGATTGCACTGGCGAGTGGTCAGGGGTAGCTTGGACAATGGGGTTAATAGGCAGAGGAGCAGACAAGTACAAGTTGGGCCAGCCACGATGTTGGGAGACTATCGGGTGGACAATCTCCTGCCATCCATCATTTTCTGGGACCTCGGGTTGCATTGAGACATGAGGAGGTACGGGGATACCAGGGGCTTGCTAGGCTTGGAAAGGAGGCCTTTCAGGCCTAGGTTGGACCATTCCCTGCCCAATCCAATTGAAAAATCTGACATGAAACAATTGGCCGAGCTCTTGTGAATCAATGTCAAAATGTATGGAGAACTTGGGCCTTCTTGGGCCTCGGTTCTAGTTACCTCTACCTCTGTTTCCTCAGCCATGGCTACCTCGACTGAAAAAACTCATCCTTCAAGCGTGATTGATAATAAAATAGTATTTTAAATAACCATACATGACAACTCATAAAAATATGAAATAGATTTGGCTCAACAATGTATTGGACTCATGCAATCCAATCCATACAAATTATTTTACTGTTAATCAATGAGCAGGGGGTTAAAAGAGTTTTCGGATATGCGAGGGGTTTGTATTGAGTGGAACATGATGTAATGAGGGGTAAACGAACATGGTTATTGCTCAATGACAAAAACAATCAATTGCAAAGAAAACCAATAAAACATCATTGTAATCCACGCAAGACATTGCCATTTCAACTGCTTTAACACCGAAATTCTCTTGACTGTAATTAATATCAGAACAGAGAGTTGAAAAATGAATATGGGAGGTGACGGGGTTTGTAATTAGCGGAAAATGAAATAATGGAAGGGAAGAAAGACAATTATTGTTCATGAAATTAATTAAGTGATCTATAAAACATTCTGCGAAAAGAGATGCATCAACCATCAATCATTTTTACCAAATAACAATTTCTGTGTATTTAACTAGTTCACTGTTCATAATCAAATATCCAACATAGTGCCAACACAAGACAATATGCATTCCACACAATCTATAAAGAGGATACTGTTCCTTTGTTTGCATCTTATAACAATTTCCAAACAATAGCCATTCCACTATGTTAACCATCAAGATCAACCACTGCCCATACATTACTTCAATCAACAATTATACTCAAATTCATGTTTCCAAAATTAACAATGACAGTCACACTATCACTGCAATCGGGACTGTCATTTAAATGCACTTATATTCGTTAAACATATATAGCCATTCCACTCAGTAGCCATTCCACTCTGTTAACCATCAAGATCAACCATTGCCCATATATTACTTCAATCAACAATTATACTCAAATTCATGTTTCCAAAATTAACAATGACAGTCACACTATCACTGCAATCGGGCCTGTCATTTAAATGCACTTATATTCGTTAAAAATATATAGCCATTCCAAACAGTAGCCATTCCACTCTGTTAACCATCAAGATCAACCACTGCCCATACATTACTTCAATCAACAATTATACTCAAATTCA
>JZKD02S1353472.1:101931-115502 GCA_000966675.3 Picea glauca
CAGTAAACCGAATAATCCATATATATATATATATATATAGGCAGTAAACTGAATAATCCAGATTAAATTGAAAAATCTGAATTGATATTTAAACATACAACTGACAACAACCTTTTAGACACAAGCTATGCACCCACACATACAAGATGTGACAACCACGCATACCCACGCATCAATTTGAATCAGGGCATCGACCCTCTCCATTAACAATATTGATTTATTAACATAAGGAGAGGGACTGTGTACTTGGAAGTGCAATTGACAATGTAGTGTTTACCACTACTATAACAGCGTCAATGACTATATACCAACCAACCCGACTATCACATGACTAACCGGGTGAGCCTGTGCTCAAATTAGTCAACAATTATACAACCATCCAATAATAACCAAGTCATAAAACCAACAGGCCAAGCTAGTCTTCTCTATCATTCTTCAAACTGGAGGGACAGGTTTGTTCTGTAGCCAACAAAGGGATAGCAGAGCCATTCCTTGTAATGGTGAAAAATCTGAGGCCATGGTGCATACGTAGGAAGAACCACAACTCATTCATGGATGGGTACAAATCCATGACAAGGGGGCCATAACCGAAAAGTGGGGCTCTAGTTCAGCCAGACAATGTTATTTAATGCATGTAGGGTATAACCCTCGTGCTCTTCGTTTAAACAACCACAACACAGAGGTGAAGACATGGCCGAGTAAGAACAAGAAAACCCATTTCGTGACCCTTAGTAGTGAAATCAACCAATGCCGAAGTGAACGAAACACAGTGATGCATAATGACCTTAACCATTAAACCCCAAAAAGCCAAAGATTAGATTTAGTGATAATGTGTTAAGATAGCTATCCACTCAAGACCAAACAAAAACCCTCCACTTAAACCAACAAGGATAACAAAGAACTACCACTCAGGATGATCAGTAAATTCTACGAATCCAATATCATTGCAGGAAGAACCATTCAATTCAAGAACCCAATTTCACACAGTTGCAACACTTAGGAAAGAACAAACCAATACATCTGAGCCAGTAATCATTTCATAACTAGAGAAGAGTCACAAATGGCCAAAAAAAGAACATACATGTAATCAAATTCCTTAAAACGAGAGCTGTCCGATCGGTTCCTCTGTGCTAAGAATTCAGAGCATAACCACAACATCAAGATTGAACAATAGCCCAACTAGGGTGGCGACTAACGGGAAGAGTAAAGGTGACGTGTAGTAAATGCACGTCGCCTCCACCCACAATGCATTAATTCATCAGTACATGCCAACGAGTTCTTCATTAACACCATCAATTGACCCATGTATTGAGACCATCACCCATTAAAACCAACAACCTGGCCATATCACCTTTCTAACTTATGTCATAACATAATTCCAAAGTTCCATATAATTCAACAATTCACATAACCATTTGCACTATTACCTTGCCAAATGTGCCACCAACATTCATACCATATGCGTATTAACCATATAACTCACTCAAAATTGCATATCCACTTACTTGGTAGCTAGGATTTCAACAATAATCGTTAAGTCTTTCATGCATGTAGTATAGTTTATAGGATATCTTTAAATTCTTCCCTTTTGCAATTGTTTCTCATTTACTTCTAATTGTTTGCATGTAGTATTGCAGAATTGGATCCCTTTTCTTTGCATTTGTTATAGTATTTTTTCCTTTCTCAAAACTGCCCTTCATGTAATTTCACTAACATGTTTGTTGTGCAGGTGCGATAAGAACATATAGAAATGATATTAATGAATAGAATAGGCTGTAGTAACATAAGAAATCAACACTTCATAATCTAAAATCATGACCAATAACAACAAGATCTCATCAACCATGTAAGTCGTGTCACACATCATCATAACATAAAAAATGAACAGATCTGACCTTCGTTAGTTTAACGGGGTCCCACCTACTAGTATTATTTAATTTTTATAATAATAGGCTTTTAGCAACACTTTGCGGGAAAAACTTCGTTGATGTTTTTTAATCGTCAACACATCTCTTTACTCAAAGGATATCAATATCAGACATAGGTGATGGAGTGAGTTTATGAGTGAGTATGATTTTGGAATTTCATACATCAAGGGAAAGGAGAATGTGGTCACAAACATCTAGAGCAGCAGGCCGCATATCTTCAACTTATTTTCCTTAAAGGTTAATTTGAGGGAACGAGTGTTGGGGCAACTTCTTGGAGATAGTTGGTATTTAAAGGTTACTTCATACCTCCACAGTAAGAGTTAAAGTTTGAAGGATATATCCTTGAAGAATACGGATTGTTGAGATACCTAGGAAGGATGTACATCCCCGATTGTAGAGATATTCGAAGCATCATACTCAAGGAATCCCATAGAGAACTTTATTGTGCGCATACGGGTGTGAAGAAAATGTATGCAGACATGAAGAAGATTTTCTTCTGGGCATGAATGAAGCGTGATGTAGTCCATTTCATTGCTAATTTTCTTGAGTGTTAGCAAGTTAAGGATGATCATCATCACCCTACAGGTTTCTTACAATCGCATGATGTTCCTATGTCCAAGTGGGAGGTCATTTATATGGATTTTGTTGTGGGATTTCCACTCACATCGCAAAGGCATAATGCCATTCTTGTTATAGTTGATAAGTTGACCAAGAGCGCACATTTTATTCCAGTCAGAGACACTTATGATGTCATTGATGTGGCACGCGTATTTATAAGTGAAGTCATCCATTTGCATGGGCTACCCAAGAAGATAATTTCAGATAGGGACTCTCGATTCACATCTAGGTTTTGGACAAGTTTGTAGTCAACATTAGGGACTCATTTGAACTTAAGATCAATGTATCATCCTGAAATAGATGGGAAAACTGAAAGAGTAAATCAGGTTATGGAAGACATGCTTAAGATGTATGTCATGGATAATCAAAACCATTGGGAGAAGTACTTACCTTTGGTAGAGTTTGCCTACAATAACAATTTTCACAGCTCAATCAGAATGCCACCCTAGCAAGCTCTGTATGGAAGGCCATGTAGGACACTGTTGAGTTAAGAAAGGTTAGAAGACCAAGTGACAATAGGTACATAATTGATTCAAGAGATGGAGAAGATGATGATTCATATTAGAAAACGATTAAAGGAGGTGCATGATAGACAAAAAATTTATGCTAATGCACATAGGACTGACCAACATTATAATGGGATACAAGGTTTTCATTTGTATCAGGCTTAATAAGAGTACCATTTGGTTTGGGAAAGGGACAAAGTTGTCGCCTCGATTTATATGATCATTTAAAATTCAAGAGAGAATTGGACTCATTTCCTATCACCTTGTACTGCCATCCTACTTGCATAAAACTCATGATGTTTTTTCACGTATCTATTCTACGACATTATGTTGCCCACAAATATCACAAACTGAATTGGAAATAATTGCAGGTTTTGGAGATGGGAACCATCATGGTCAAACCGTTACGCATATTGGAATGTAGTGTCTAACAACTTAGGAATCATTTGGTAGACCAAGTTAAGGTCTAGTGGGACAAGTATAGCCCATGATCTGCTACTTGGGAATATGCAAAGACCTTACGATGAGTTCATTGCTCACTGTTTTGACCACCTCAGGACTATGTTTCTCGAAGGATGGGTGTATGTAATGGCCCATTTTGACTCAGACAACTAGAATTACTTATGGTCTAATCGTATCTTTATTTTCTTATGATTTGTGAAACACTGATTAGTTGACACTTTATATTTTGGACATATGCACCTATGTGAATGTGAATACTATGAATGTTTATCATTATGTGATTTATGTTATGCAACCTATTTCTAGCTTAAAAATTTGAATTCGAAAGATATTGGTATGTGGATACCGAGTTAATTATATGGTTGAATGCAATTACATGTTAATAGTGTATGGATATGCATGAGTATGTGTTATAACTATCTTGCATATTAATGGGCTATGAAATAACCAAAGGATGATGATAATAAATGGTTGATGTCGTGAACATTGAATGAGAAACAATATGGTATGAATCTTTGTATGCTAAATTATGTTGGTTCAAATGCATTGCCATGATATGTGGCACTACTACATATTGAAAAAATTGCGACAACTACTTGTGACAAAAGTACTCTTTCATCGCAAACTTCAAGAGAAAAAGTTCACTTTTTCAATTTTGCTCCAACTACACCCCATATTCATCACTCTCGCGATGGAAGCACATTTTAGTCTGTGTTTTCGTCGCAAGAGAGATGCTCACTATTGACCTCTGTTTTCGTCGCAAGAGTGACGATCACTATAACCGTTCTCGTCTTCGACAAAGTGGCCTAAATATAAAAAAATAAACATCTCTCCATTTGATAGGTAATCCTAATTAAACAAATAAACATCACTCCATAAATTAACAATGGTAATCCTAGTCAATAAATTTCAGAGACTTCCTTTAGAGAATATAACTATAGTGTGAAGAGCTTAAGTCTAAATTATTCCCTATTATCATTATATTAGTGGGCACAGGGGCCAAAACATAAGTGGCCTAAGCATGGATAGAGTCAGAATTTCAGTACTTACTTGACTCGTCTGGATGTTTGGATCTCCTCTCTGCATTCGGTCAACCCTTCTCACCTTGTATTCCTGCAATTTTAAGTCCACAACATTTCAGTTTAGAAAAAATAATTATGAATGCATTTCTAGTTCAGAATATTAGTTGAGGATAATATATATATATATATATATATATAATTGTTGATAGTAAGAATACAAACATGGCCAAATAAAAAGTCATGAAACATGACAGCACAATTCACATTTGGAATATCCTCCTTTTTGATGGGACCAATGCTTGATGCATTTCCTGTGAGGATATTGTGGAGCCAAAAAAACACATGTTTTGTATGAACATGTTTATGATAAAATATGACAAAATAATCGACACCCATAAACCTGTCATTCATCAAAGATGACGAAATATAAACCACTTTTATCTATCCCCTAAACATTGTACCTTCAAGGTGCTAGAACAGACACAGAGAATCTGCATATTTCCTTTATTAATGAAAGGTAGAGATATTTAAAAAATGAGATGAAATTTGGTGAATAAAAATATTTATAAAAAAGTTTTTGCAAATACATAAATTCATTTTTTTGGTAAATCAACTAAATTTTTATTGATATGCAACTTATATGACAATACATTGATCAATTTTTTTAACCCATAATGTTTTCAATCTGCCTTCTAGGTCGCACTTAACGTCCTCTTCATAATAGGAATATACCTTTAATCAATGGCGTACGATTCCTTTTCACTTAGACTCAGAGTATAGTCACTTCTCATTAACATCATCACTATTTCCTTCAACCCACTGGTCTTCATACTATTATCAAATTTTAATTTCAAGTTGATAAACTAAATATGAAAAGAATCCAAGCATCATTTGATATCGTCGCAAGAGAGACGAATGTAAATAATCTTGTGACGAATTTGGTATACTATCGATGAAAAAAGTTCGTCAACAGTATAACTAATTCGTCGCAAGAATATTGTGTCTAATTTGAATGGTGTTACATGGTTTGCAAGGAGTGTAGGGATTATATTATGGTGCAATGTAGTGTATTCTATAAGAACAATCTCTATGCCAAACCTCAAAATGGATAGTACCATATCTTGTTCATAAGACAAATATTCTTTGTATGTTTCCTTTGTGGTGGCTCAAGCCCTTAGTACACATGATGCCTTACAATGAAATGTAACAATTTTACTATTGAAGAGAGAGAGTTGAAGAAGTGATAGAGACATTGTCACAAGGGGGCACACTCCTCAAGAAGATTGAAGGCATGCAAACCAAGACAAGGATACTCCAACATTTAATGTATCTGTACAATATGGATTTTTGGACTGTAGAACATTGATTTATAGTTCGTACAATAGTCAAATACCACAAAAATTGAGGCACCTATTGCACCCGTCTTAATGTTGAAATAATGTAACTGAAAAGTCCATTCTAATTATTATTGTGTTATTTTTCATTAGATCAATCCCCTGTTGAGGATTGATCATGTCGGTTGTTGTAAAAGACCAAATCCCCTTTTGCGGATTGGTTAAAGTATAATTGTAATAGGAAGAATAATAAGTCGGCCCCATAATATATTAAAGGAGCCCCAAAATATATTAAATGTGGTTATAACCACCCAGATTGAGAAGTCGCCCCTGCCAGTGAAAAGACACTTCCACACGTGCCAGAGTTGTATAAATAAGGAGGCTAGTGCCTCACTTAGACATACACTCACTAGTTCATCGAGAGACAAGTTTCAGAGCTGCAGAGAGAGAGAGAGAGAGAGAGAGAGAGAGAGAGAGAGAGAGAGAGAGAGAGAGAGAGAGAGAGAGAGAGGCACATTCTTGGGAGAGGACTTTTTGTATTTGTTTGATATATCTCTTAGCATTGTATTAGCTATCTATAATAAGAAAGTTTTGCTGGGTTTTCTTCCCCATGAGGGTTTCCCAGGATAAATGATGTGTCTCTTGTGATTGTGTATTTCTTAGTGATCCTATATTATGCTATTGTTATCTATTGAAATGCAAAGAACTCTAATAATAGCTTAAAACTTAACATGGTATCAGAGCTAAGCTGAAGAGAGCATCTTTCACAAGAGAAAAGTGAAAAACGTCATTGTTGTCGTACATGCAAATTAGGGCTTTTTGTTGATGAAGTATTTTAGCCCTAAAACCATCTAGAAAAGTGTGCCCTTCCTCAAGGATCACTTTGGCATCCTCAGTGCAACTTTTCAAATGCTACATCTCCCAGAAAGTGAAACCCTAGTTTCACAAAGTATCAGAAAACGAGAGTACCAAAAGTACCAGAGTTCCAGAGGTACCAGAAAACCAGAAGCACCAGTCCAGAAATCCGCAGATCAAGTTTGGAGGGGTAAAATTTGGATTTTATTAGATCCAAACACATTAGGCTACTCACCTAAGCCAAGTGCACCTCCTAGTAAGTTCAGAATTTGATTTTGAGCATTTTCATTTTTGGAAATTTTTCTAGCTCCAGCTAAAAGATGTCTGCAAGCACTAAGATTGTTGAAAAGTTGGAAGGTGTGGAAAAATTTCGTGCCTGGAAGTATAGGATTGGTATCATTCTTGAAGAGAATGACCTAGCAATATTCGTCAAAGAAGAAGTGTCAGAACTCAACGATGTTGCAGAAAAAACAAAGCATCAAAAGGACACGATTAGGGCCCAAATAATCATTGCATATTCAATCAAAGATCACTTGATCCCTTATGTGTCATCAAAGAAGACTCTGAAAGAAATGTTTGATTCCCTAAGAAGACTATATGAAGGAAAGAACATAAATTAGAAGAACAATCTAAGAACTCAATTCAAGAATACAAGGATGCAGAGAGGAGAATCAATCTAAGAATTTTCTCCAGAATATCCCAATTCAAAGAACAACTAGAAGCAATCAGAGAAGCTATAGATGAAGATGAACTTATAATGATGGCCCTTAATGGTCTCAAAATACCTTGGGATGCATTCATCCAAACAATTTGTGCTAGAACAGAGAAACTAAAGTTTGACGGTCTATGGGAAGAATGCATTCAAGAAGAAACAAGAGTAGCTAACCAAGAGGCTTTACTAGCAAAAGATGAAGATCAATCCCTAGCTACTCACACCAAAGGAGGAAGAAATAAGTCTTACTTCCAGAAAGAAACTCATAAAGTGTCTCACCCCTAAAACAAATTCAGTCATAAAGAATCTCATCCAAAGAGATTCCATAAGAAATGACAACAAAAGGAAAGAGATTACTCATCTGTCCAATGCTATCATTGTGACAATATGGGACATATTGCGAGATATTGTCCAACTAGATGAGAAGAATACAAGAGGAAAAATAAGAGGCACCATTCCCATGCAGTTGAAGATGAAGATCCACCTGCAAATATGTTAAGAGAACAAATTAAAGACTATGTCTTAATCTCGGCCCTCTCAGGATCGGTAACACCTGGAGAGGACACTTGGCTCATTGATAGTGGTGCCTCCAAGCACATGACATGACAAAGATATATTCTCTCTTACATTTAAAAAAAGAAGTTTTCTCAGAAAGTGACACTTGGAGATGATTATCAATATCCAATAAAGGGAGTGGGAGAATCAAACTACAAACTTAATTCAGGGAATTCAATGAAGATGAAGGACGCACTCTATGTACCAGGTTTAACAAAGAACCTAATCTCCATATCAGATTTAGAAAATAAAGGCTTCAAAGTTGCCTTTATAGATGGATAAGTTCTTATGTGGGCTAAAGGAGAAACCATAAAAGAAGCAATCATCATTGGAAAAGAAGAAGGTGTCTTGTATAAGCTAAAGGGTCACTAAGAAGCTGCCATGAGCCACGCCATTGAGAATCCTTGTGAAATTTGGCATAGAAGATTAGCCCACATCAACTACAAGGCACTACCATACGTATGGAAAGCAGTCACAGGTCTACCAGAACTCAAGGTTGACCATGAAGGCATGTGCAATGGATGTGCACAAAGGAAGAACATCAAGAACCCTTTTCCGAAGAGAGACAACAAAGCAGAAGGAGTCCTAGAACTCATTCACTCAGATGTGTGTATATAGAGCAAGAATTGAATAAGAAAACTTTCCTAAATGGTGTCATTGAAGAAGAAGTGTATATAGAGAAACCTCAAGGATTTGAAGTTGAAGACATGAAGACTCATGTCTGCAAGTTGAAGAAGGCTCTATGCGAATTGAAGCAAGCTCCTAGAGCTTGGTATGGCAGGATAGACGAACACTAGACTAGACATCCGTTTTTCCGTGAACACCTTGATTCATTTTCTGGGAGAACCCAGACATGTTCACCTAGTTGCTGCAAAACATGTGACGAGGTAACTTAAGGGTACATTAGATTGTGGTCTCAACTATGATGGAGATCATGATTTCACACTGAGTGGGTACACTATTTCAGATTGGGCTGGAAGTGTCTTTGACAGGAAGAGCACTTCAATATGTTGTTTCAGTTTGGGATCATCCATGATCTCATGGCAGATTAGGAAGAAATATAGCATTGCTCTTAGTACAGTGGAATCATAATACATTTCTATGTGTTCTTCCATCTGCGAAGCTATATGGATTTGAAAGTTGTTAACCGATCTATTTGACCTAGAGATGGAAGCAACCACGATCTTATGTGACAAACAAAGCTGCATAAAGATGACAGAGAATCCTGTATTTCATGACAAGTCGAAGCACATAGAGATCCAATATCATTACATCCATGACATGGTGCAGAGGAGCCATAAATATCCAATATGTTAGCACAGATGAACAGGCTATCGATGTGTTGACCAAGCTTGGTATAGTCCGAAAGGACCTCCCTCGAAAGGGGGAGTAGTTGTTGTGTTGAGATATGCCTAGTACTGTGCTTCCAACTTAATCATTGTGACATAAATCTATTTTAGTTGTTGTGTTGAGATATGCCTAGTACTGTGATTCTAGCTTAATCGTTGTGACATAAAGCCAGTCTAGTTGTTGTGTTGAGATATGCCTAGAACTGTGCTTCCAGCTTAATTGTTGTGACATAAAGCTAGTCTAGTACCATGCTTCCAGCTTAATTGTTGTGACGAAAAGCAAGTCGAGTATTGTGATTCCATCTTAATTGTTGTGATGAAAAGCAAGCCAAGTGTTATGCTTCCATCATAATTGTTGTGACATAAAGCCAACCTAGTACTGTGCTTCTAGCTTAATGGCTGTGACGTAAAGATAGTCTAGTATTGTGATTCCAACTTAATTGTTGTGTAGTGTGCCAGCCTCATGCTGTGATGATGATCCAACCTCGTGCTGTGATGATGTGACCAACCTCGTGCTGTGATAATGATGTATTAGTTTTATGCTAATCCATATTGATGCAGATGATGATTTCATTCCACTGATAATGATGATGTTGCCGATGAGAAAAAAATCCAATGATTTATAGATATGCCAGTCAGTGTTCCAAGATGATATTGATGATGTTGTCCTCTCACCCACCTGATGTTGTTGATGATGTTGTCCTCTGTCTCACTTGATGTTGTTGTAGAATACCCTTCTTGTTAAGGGGGAGTGTTGAAATAATGTAACTGCAAAGTCTATTCTAATTATTATTGTGGTATTTTTCATTTGTTCAATACCCTATTGCGGATTGATCATGTCAGCTATTGTAAGAGACCAAATCCCCTTTTGCGGAATGGTTAAAGTATAATTGTAATAGGCATAATAAGAAGTCGACCCCAGAATATATTAAAGGGGCCCCAGAATATATTAAAGGTGGTTATAACCCATTTAAATTAATCGAAAATAATATCCCTAAAATGTGTGTCATCGTGTGGAAGTTACCCCCAAAAGCTACATTGACCCATCAAAATCACAATTTTGATTGTTCCCAGCCCAAATTTTCCAGAAAGGGAAAGTAGTTATCAATGGAAATTTCTAAACTCTAGTTGATATTCCTAGCCTTGATTTTGTCATATTCAACAACTATTTTATGACCATGTCAAGGGTGTTTAACCACTACTTTTCCTATAAATAAAGGCCCAAGGTCATTCCATCCATCCATTCATCCATAGTAGGTACATGCCGCCAAAACCACACTAGATATCTTCAGGACTCCTTCCTCTTGATAGTGTTTTCTGTGTTTTGATCACTCAACCAAGGACGAGATATATACACATAAAGGAATTCATGGGCCCTCCCATGAAGGAGGCTTTGGAGCCACATATTAAAAAAGTCTACTCCTTAGGTGATATATTTGATCTTTCTATTCGTTCTGGAGATATTCTTTGCATTATTTCAAACTATTTGTTCATGCCTATTGTTGTAATTTCTTGGTTTTCTTTCTTGTCACATGAATATACTAGGGTTTGAAGCTTTGTGAAGCATATTTAGGATATGGTTTTCATGTTCTACTTTCATTTTTGTCAGGATATAATTCATAACCATTAGATTAGTACATTGTGTACACCATTGTTGCAATTTATACCCAACACTTGGTACTAATTATGTTACTTATCTTGTGAGAGGAGTTGGCTCCATTTCCTTCTAGATGCCTTGAGGTGTTCATTCAACCAAATCCTCTAGGTTGAAATTGATCACAATGGGTGAGATTTGTTGATATTATGGTAGCCGCGGGAGGTATTTACCTCCATGTGTAAACCTGATGAGAATAGAATATTCCGGGAAGCAAGAAGAAACCCTAATGAGTTGGCTAATAACCCTAGAAGACAAGTAGGCTCAAGAGGATAATTTGTAGTAGGTTATTAGCCTCCAAGAGAAGAAGTTGACCAGAATAAATATTATATAATGAGTAAATAGGCACCCAGAATGAGAAGTCGGCCCAGGCAGTTAGCCAAAATTAATATAAATATAGGAGGCCAGTCTTCATTCTGGTAGTCATTCTCAGAACTGCAGAGCTCACTTGTGCACACTACAGTTAGCCAGTTTGTGCGCAAGTTTAGAGGAGAGTTGCAGTTGCATCTGCTGCAACTAGCAGATTACGTTTTGGCTTGGACTGTCTCTTGGTTATGGTTTGGACTATCTGATGAGCTCTTGTTTGGTGGCGCTAAGTGTTTAGATACCCAAGAATCAATTGTTGGACCTATTATTAAAACCAGGTGATCTAATTAGGTGGTGGGTGCAACAGTGAAGAGTTTTCTAAAGAGGAATACACAATAAAATATTTCACAATATGATGTTTATAGGGAAGACCTTTTAGATATTTCCTTACCTCCAACTTTAGAATTTGCCCACAACACATCATTTAACCACACTCTCTTTCGTGCATGGGTCAATGTTAAACCATTTCTTACAATTGGATAACTTTTCCCCTTTTGTGGAGATGACACTATGATAGCTCATGCCAAAGGACCCTAGTTCATTGATGATGTGGGACTCTTTGTAAGGCCATGTACTCACATATGTGCACCTTGTGACCTTTGTTCCCAATAACCACATTCTCGTCATTGACCTTTTTCTTACCTTTCTTAATGGATGGAATACGAGAGACATGGTAACTTTTTAAGAAAAAGGGGTTCAACATTTACTAGGAAAATCAATAATGGTTCGACATCTAGTTAACTTTTTAAGAAAACAAAATGTTTATAAAAATATGATATAATTGATATGATATGTGGATTAATTTTTTTTTTTATTATGCAAGAGCTAGTCATCCAAAGTATGAATGTATACATGATTGTTAACACTATACAATTATTACTTATTGAAGTTCTTATATGACAATACAATCCAATTTAACCATTCTTATATGTTCAAATTCCCCATCTCATATCTTTCTCCATCTAAAGTTCATTTTTAAGAAAAAATTAAGAATGTATCTATCCATATGTGAAATTATATATATTATATAATATATAAATTATAATAAATATATTATATTATATATAACTATAATAAAAACAAAAAGAAAATACCAAAAAAAACCAAAAAACAAAACCTAAGTTTGAAAACAAAGAAACAAAAGACATATTTCAAAGTCCCGCGCGAGCTAGGAGGAGAAGGCCGATGTTAGAGTAGAGAGGAGGTAGGTTGCGTGAGCTAGGAGGAGAAGGATGTTAGAGTATAGAAGAGGTAGGTCACGTGATCTAGGAGAAGGAGAGGAGGTTAGGGCAGAGAGGATGTATTCCAAATTATAGGAGCCGAGTTCTTGTTCATAGAAGACAGATTTTGGGTTTAGGGGATGAGTTTCCCCTTGCTGGGCAGTGACACATTCATTGGGGGTTCGATTTAGCTTTGTGGGGGACGAATTGTCATTGCTAGGTCGATTTATAAGGGAGAAGGAGGCCATGAGCATTACTGGGAACATTTTACATATAGAGGAAGGCACACAACTCCCTTGACAACTCAAATCGTGGATTGGAAGGCTATCCCAAGTGGATGCTAGGTGATTCTAATAGTTATTACAACAACAACAAAGTTCACTTCACCTGGCAGCTAGATGATCCATCACCATTGTATAACATGCCCAAATCTGTGAGTATTGTTACTAATAAACAAGTGTAATTTTTTTGCTATGTTTCCCTTATTCAATGATTGTGAGTTTGGTTCCCATTATGTCTGCTGTCATTTATATTTTCTGTGATGAAAGAGAACAGTGAGGGCACATGAAATATATGCCAACCATATAAAACACTTCAAGAATCCATATAAAATAACATAACAACAAATTGGGCAGTCAAAGAGTGTGAAATAGCCTACAGTCCAAGTGTTTGTCAAAAGTCCACACTCAGGAATTCATATAAAATTTCTCTAGCAGTGAGTAAATTCATAACAACCTCTATTGTATAATTTTGGAGATATTTTGGCATTCCTTGGTGTTTATGTGGTGTTGGGATGGACTTTGGTGCAAAATATTCATTGTTGGACGACTTTAATGTCTATATATGGTACCCATTCATAAGATTTGAGGCCATAACTTTTATCTCTATAGTATATATGGTGAAGTCTCCCAGATATAAGGTTGGAAGAGTAGTTGGGCTCAAAATGTGGTGAACCCTTTTAAGAAAATTTGATAACTCATGCAAAGGATG
>JZKD02S1353472.1:152212-162520 GCA_000966675.3 Picea glauca
TTAAGAAAAGAAACCAACGTTGAATGCAATAACTTCTTTACAGCTCGAGAGTTTGAGTCTCTCAGCTCAGATGGTGGTCCTTGACCTCAGAGATGTATCATTTCCTTTCAGTTTTAGGGTTTTGGATTGGTTTTGGATTTGTCCCTAGTGCAACATGTGTCCCTAAAGTCTTTGACTCTAAGGAAATGGTCTCTTGGTGTGCCCAAAGATATATTTCAAGACAAGGAATTATTCGATTGTGGGACCACTCTTCTGTTCAATGGATATACAATTAACATCTTAGGGGGTGAGGACCAGAACTCTCAGTACTGCAAGTCATATTCCTACTACTCATCCCCTTCTGCCCGGAATGGAGTAATTTTGACCTCTGGAATTGCTCGTGCAACCTGTGTCCCTGAAGTGTTTTCCTGTAAGGAGGGGGTCTCTTGGTCCCCTTCCGACCAGAATGAAGTAATTTGGACCTCTCGAATTTCTCATGCAAGCTGTGTCCTTGAAGTCTTTGACTGTAAGGAGGTGGTATCTTGGTGTGTCCTCACTTTCAATTTCGGGCTCTTCCTCTTTCCCTACAATGTTTTTTCTCTTCTTCCTCACGGGAATCTTGTGAGAACTATAAATTTTACCACGAGGAGGGTTCTTATGTCCTCCTACGTTTGAAGAATTTTGGGTTGCTTTCTTACTAGGGTGGGCCATTGGAGCGATGTTGCAGGATGCCGTACTCTTGGAAATGGTGGTCGGGGATTGGAAAATATTCTCACCGAGGCCTTTTCCCTATTATGTACAATTCAGTGGTGC
Organism: Picea glauca; assembly: GCA_000966675.3. NCBI lineage: Eukaryota > Viridiplantae > Streptophyta > Pinopsida > Pinales > Pinaceae > Picea > Picea glauca. The sequence goes on from JZKD02S1353472.1 coordinate 153,005, forward strand.
TTTGAAATGTCTCCGGGTCTCCATCATCAGGAGCAAGGGTGTTGTTGACCTGTTTCAAGCCAAAGAATTATTCCATTGTGGAACCACTCTCTCGTTTCTTTGTCACCTCAGGTTTTCCGCAATATATTGTGATTGTTGCAGCCAACATCGACCTTCCGAGGATAATAATGCAAGGAGTTCCTAAAAAAACATGATAATCAGTTTTGTATGCATGTTCAAGAGCTTGTCGATGGCTCCTGCATGTTGTCACACTAGATGAACAACACAAATTTGTATGCATTTTTTTTTTGTAACTCCTGTACTTTTATTTATGAAAAATATGTTCAATGCTTTGGTGCAAATAACTCAGTCCAATGTCTATGGATAAATATATATTTTCCACTATTTTGTTTATAGATTTACTATTAAAAAAATTGCCCTGGAATCTTGGTTGGTGCTTCTTTGTTGGATTTAACACCTCTTCTCGTTTGCATGGTTCGATAGTCTTGTAATTATTAAATATCGTATGGAATGAAGTAATTTGATCTAATACAAGGCATTGAACAATTATGTGACAATGCATTGTCTCGATCACATGAGGCTTCTATGGAAACATAAATGAATTTTAGATAGTTTCAAACCAACACTCAATTCTATTCGTAATGCAGATAGAACATAACAACATTAATTCACGATGCGGGAGTTGGGGCCCCGCCCAAGAAGTTTTGTTTTCATCTCAACCTTGCTAAGCAAACGATCTCTTATTTTCCTTTCGCTTCCTTGATTCCTTTACTCCAAAAGGAAACATTTTATTAGTTTTCCATCCCTTGGCCTGTATTTGAGCACATTTACTTTATTAATGAAACTACCAAATTTCTTCTTTGCAAATATTTTGAAAAAAAAAATGAAATATGGTAGATGAAGTCAAATGGAACTATGAAATGAACCACAATATTAAAATTCAATTTTTTTCATTGTTATACTTACGGGTAAGTTGACAATACAATAAGTTTATTTCTAGATATGCAATTATTAAGCTTTAATGCTAACAACTCATCATGCAGGAAGTTTAATACTTAAAATAATATTTCAAGGCATTAAACAATGTATTCATAACACAATTACTCCCACAAGTTGCAATAAAAACAAATCTTCAATAAAGCATTTTCTCACACCCTTTTTAATGGTACAAGCACAATAGAAAACGAGTAAGTCGATAAAATATTGGACTAGAAAATGATGATTTTGCAACGATGGGGCTTGTTTGAGACCAATTCCCGCTTACAAAAATTGCTCTCTACTTTTCTATTTTCCCACTCTCTTTTATCCCCTACTTTTCCTTCTTCTATACTTAACCAAATTCCCCTTTCTTTTTCCCCTCTACTTTCTCTTTCTGGTTACTTAGTTGTTTTTCTGAAAATGTCTAGCTGTGCGGGTTGGCAGACTCACGTGTTCACATTTCCACTCATGCTTTTATATCACGATTCTGACTGACTACTTCCCCATTCCATACCTAGCTACTTTTTCAATCACGGATTCCTGGGAAGGCGGGCTCTAGATTGCACTTCCATTGTTCCGTGACCTACAAACAACACCCAAACTTCCACGATATACAAATTGACTTCCAGACTCCCACATAATCCCCTCTTCCATGTTACACATTTTTCACTCAAAAGTTCTGAGACATATAGTTTGACCGTCGGGGCCTCACGTCTCCTGGGGAACCCTTGTCACCCTATTTTGAAGCCCGTCCAACCTCTTTCCATACTTGGCCATTTCTTGGAATCTCATTCGCGGATCGTCGGGTTGGTGGGTTCACGAAATCTCCAATTCCTAATTGTTGTTTCCTGTGCCCACCACCTTTGCACTTCTTTCCAAGTATGCAATAACTGAGGTTTAATGCTAACACCTCATCATGCATCAACCGTAAAGATTGTCATTAATGAGAAAAATGCTCGAGGAGACAATCACACCGACTATCCCTATACAACTTGTCCAGAAACATCCATAAAAGATCTTTCCAGGTAATGGGATATCTATTACAAATTTAAATATATTAGCCCTTCTTTTCCCTCTTCTATACTTAACCAAATTCTCGTTTTTTTTTCCCCTCTAATTTCTCTTTATGGTTACTTAGTCATTTTCCCGAAAATGTCTAACTGCGCGGGTTGGCGGACTCACAGATTCACATTTGCACTCATTCTTTTATATCACAACTTCGACCAACCGCTTCCCCATTCCATACCTAGCCACTTTTTCGATCACGGATTCCCGAGAAGGCGGGTTCTAGATTTCACTTCCATTGTTCTGTGACCTAAAAACATCACTCAGACTTCCGCGATATACAAATTGACTGCTAGACTCCCACATCATCCCCTCTTCCGTGTTACACATTTTGCACTCAAAAGTTTCGAGACATACAATTTGACTGTCGGGGCCTCACGTCTCCTGGGGAACCCTTGTCACCCTATTTTGAAGCCCGTCCGTTCACTTTCCATACTTGGCCATTTCTTGGAGTCTCTTTCGCGGATCGTCGGGTTGGAGGTTTCATGAAATCTCCAATTCCTAATCATCATTTCCTATTCCCTCCACCTTTGCACTTCCTTCCAAGTATGCAATAACTGAGGTTTAATGCTAACAACTCACCATGAAACAACCATAAATATTGTCGTTAATGAGTAAAATCCTCGAGGAGATGGTCACATTGACTATCCCTACACAACTTGTCTAGAAACATGCAAAAAATATCTTGCCAGGTAATGGGATATCTATGAAAAATTTCAATATATTAGCAAAAACGAGTCCGAACGACCGTTTCTCTATTCCATACTAGCCACTTTTTCGATTGCGGGTTTCCATATAGGTGGGCTAAGGATTGTGCTTCCATTGTTCCGCAACCTACAAAAAACACCCAGAATTCCACGATATACAAACTGACCGCTGGGCTGCCCCATCATGCCCTCTTCCGATTTACGTGTTTTGCACTCAAAAATTTCGAGACATACAATTTGACCATCGGGCCCTCACCTCTCCTGAGTATCCCTTGTAACCCTATTTTGAATCCCATCTGATCGCTTTTCATACTTAGCCATTCCTTATTTTCTCTTCTCCGTCCCCACCACCTTCACACTTGTTTCTAAATATGCAATTAGTAATATTTAATGCTGACAGCTCATCATGCAAGAACCATAAACATTATCATTAATGAGTGAAAGGATCAAGGAGATCTCCCATTAATACACATTAAGCCAAGATTTGCGGAGGGTTATATTATCCTTTCCGAGTGTTCATTTCAAACATCATGGAATGTCTTTCGCGGGTCGTTGGGTTGACGGGTTCACGAAACCTCCAATCCTTAATTTCTCTTCGCCGTACCCGCCACCTTTGCACTTCTAAGTATGTAATTACTAAGATTTAATGCTAACAACTCATCATGCAACAACCGTAGATATTTTCATTAATGAGTGAAAGGCCCAAGGAGATCTCCCATTCACATGCATTGGACCAAGATTTGCGGAGGGTTATATTCTCCCCTCCAACTATTCATTTCAAGCATCGTCTGGAGAAAACATACGTTCTCGTAAACTTATGGCACCAACTCGACAACAGTTCTGTGGAGATACAATGAACATCTTTGGGTGTGAGGACTAGAAATTCAAGTGGTCTAGGGCATACTCTTACTATTGATCCCCTTCTTCCCAGAACAAATTATTTTGGACCTATGGAATTGCTCGTGCAAGATGTGTCCCTGAATTTTTTGACTGTAAGGAGGTGGTGTCTTGGTACGCCAAGAGATATATTTCAGGCCAAAGAATTATTCCACTGCAGGACCACTCTCCCGTTTATTTGTCACCTCAGGTCTTCCAAAAGATGTTAAGATTGTTGGAGCCAACATTGACCTTCAGAGGAGAAGACTGCAAACAGTTCCTAAAAAAGCATGATAACGGGTTGGACCTCTTGCCCAAGTTCTTGGAATACCCGACGACAGTTCCTGAAGATATCACAAGCTTGCAGGTTAGTTCATTTAGAAATCCATTTCAGGAAATTGCCTAGCTGTTTACAAGAATAACGGGACAAGAATCCACAACAAGTATTTCCCGCATGATTCTTTATATTTTTTATTTCACAGTCAAGGAACAAACAATTTTTGATTTAGGGGAAGCTAATTTCCATTGAAATCTGTTCCCAATTGTCACGATTCAAAGAGGAGAAGAAATTTTATATGTCATCCTACTTGGTTTTCGCTATAGCGCATTGCTATCCGTTTCCAAAACTGTCTGTGTACAAGAAGGCAAACTGTGAATTCGACCTAGTAACCTTCTGGTACCAGGCCTTGTAGAGGAACAAGGCCTCCCATTGTTTTTATGAGGTTTTTAATGACTTTGTCTCAGTTTTCAAATATTTATGGTTAGGAAAGGATGCTCACTACATGTATGACCACAGAACCAAGTTTTTGGACAGGAAGGGGACACTTGAACAAATAGAGAATTACAGTGTGATAATTATTTTTGGCTCCAAGGAAAATCCTTCTCTCCTTCCATGTCACATTACAAACATAATGTTTATTACAAAAATATCAAGGCAATACAACTACTGGTTGCATTTATTCCATGAGAAGAGAAAAAAAAAGTTCATTCATCTGCCTTGGAAAGTCGAGGACTTCATTTTCAGGAACATCAACAAAATTGACGAATTCGCAAGCCATTTCAACAACTTGAACCTACGATATTCTGAAAGGCTAAGAGGGTTCGACCCTAATGGGATTTTTTTAGAAAATTTACTAGCATTTGGCTTCACCAATTCTTTTATCCAGACAAGCCTGAATGAAGATAGAGACACTGACAACAACACTCATGCTTCTGACGCTGGTGACCTAGAGACATTACAAAGCACCATTGAATTGTACAAACGACAGGGAAAAGGCCTCAGTGAGAAGAGCGTTCAATCCCCAGCTACCACTCCCAAGAGTACGAAATCCTGGAGCATCACTCCAACGACCCACCCCAGTAAGAAAGAAAACCAAAATTCTTCAAACGGAGGAGGAGATAAGAACCCTCCTCACGGTAAAATTGATAGTTCTCACAAGCTTCCCGTCAGGAAGAAGAGAAAAAACATTGTAGGGCAAGCAGAAGAGCCCGAAATTGAAAGTGAAGACATGGAACTTGAGACTGATTTGGATAGCGTATTCCACAATGTTGATTATCCCGAGGACACGATCCACCATAGTCCCCCAATGTAAATAGCCGAGACCAAATTTTTTTACGAAGATGAATCCTTCGTATTCCAGAGCGTTGTTTTTTACAGCGAGTCTAAAAATTTAATTATTGAAAAGAGAGATGTAAGAAATAAGAAAGAGAAATCTCATTAAGAGATTAACCTTAGGAACATGCATCCGTCCCAAATCTCTCGACTTCACCGAGCAACTAGAGATGCTATTGATGATTCCATTGGAGGCATTGAGGTTGAGAATGCCAGATTGAAGGATTGACTCAAGGAATTGGAGGAATCTTTGATTCCTATCCCATTGCTTGCTATTCCTTTAGCAATAACCATTCCTACCACACCTGCAACCAAGTTAAAAGGATCCTCCATCCTCCTTGCATCGTGTAGAGGCTATGTGGAGAATAATATCAAGAAAAGAATGGAGCTGATTACTCAGGCCCAGGAAACATCACAAAGTATGGCTTCCCTTGGAACGAGGGCACATGCTTTGCATGAACATTTGCAGGTGGATTTAAAAAGTGAAGAATGTTTCTATATAGAGACGGTCATCCCTTTTGGTGTCCATGTCAGCAACATGACATATATGAGAAGAAGAAAAGAAGATCTCCCCTCCCCAAACCGAATCATTCAATTAAATGCATGCTGGAAAGAGAAAGTGAAGAACCTACATCTCATTGTCCAATCATGTGAACAAGCCATATCAAAGAAAGAAGAATTATTCAAAAATATGACCAAAATAGACTTAGCCGAAAGTACCAACGAGGTCCAAGACCCCAACTTAATTGTCAACTCCTTGCCCTTAACCAAGCAAGCCTTCAATGAACAAGTTGATATTTTTAAGGGGTTGTCTTTAGAAAAGTCTTACAACATCCTTGAATATGGTGAAGATGATGTGGACAATTGGATAGTGGACTATTCGGTACAAAATGAAAAAATTGACCAGGCTCTGCGTAATCTTTCTATCAATCTAAGGGATGTTGAAATTACTAAGACAACTGAGAGGGCAGGGATGGGGGGGTGAATCAGTTGTTACTATGCTTAAACAATATTAACAATCAAACCATTTTTAATCTTTCTCCAAGTGACCATCAATATTATACTACATATGGACAACATAAATAATTAGCATCACTCACACATAAGATATACACATAGATAGTTTTTCACAAGGAAACCCATAAAGGGAGAAAACCTCTTCTTCTTTGAAATGATAGACATTATTTTAAGTTCTGTACATTATCTATAATTGAGCACCAACTCAATGTGAGGCTACTACCTCTATTTTACAAGCTGCTACTTGTTGAGAGCACCAACTCTCTTGTTTCTCTAGCACCCACTAGAAGGAAGCATCGACTCCCTGGTTTCTCTAGCACCCACTAGAAGGAAGCACCAACTCCCTGGTTTCTCTAGCACCCACTAGAAAGAAGCACCAAATCCCTGGTTTCTCTAGCATCCACTAGAAGGAAGCAACAACTCCCTAAGTGTTCCAGCACCAACTGGATGGAAGCACCAACTTCCAGTCACACAGACACCAACCTGTATAACAGAGAACAACAATTCTCCTTTGCACCACCCTTCCACCTTAGTTTGTCTGGCTTCAACCAGCTGGAAGCTACAACCCCCTGTGTTCAAGCACCCACTTGAACCTCTGAGGACAACAATCCTATCTAGCACCTACCTACCACCCTTATTACAAATAAATGATTGAATAACCAACAAGTCTGATAAATCAATTCTTACCACTTCTTCACTATTTTGCAATTCTTCTTCGCTACACTATTCTTCTGCTCTGTTCATATTTGGCTTGACCTGCTGTCTCTGTCTATCTGTTCTTTCTCTATCCTTCTCATGTTTTTTTTTTTTGATATGTGCACATTCTTCTCTCTTCACTTTTTCTCTTCTGTTCAGATTCTGTTCCTTATCTCTGAGCATTCTTCACACTGCGCATACTGTAGTTTTATCTTTCTATAGTTCAACTCATTTTTCAGTCAGAACAACCACAATTACCCCGTCATTACCTGTTTATTTTATTCACACCATCCCATCAGTTACCCCTCAAACCTTAGGACAACGCTTTGGTAAACTGAAATGCCAACTGTCCAAGAATTATGAATCAGTTTTGCTAACTAAATCGTAACTAATCAATTAACTATGAGGTGAAATAGTATCCCTTCGATCATATTAAAGTTCACCTGCACCATTGGATTAAATGATGGGTCTCGTGCTTATTTCTCCATTTCGCAATTTGGCATTTCGACATTCCTTGTGATGAGATAACTTGACGCTCCAAGTTGTGATCCCTGAAACTCCGAAAAAAAAGGAGCTTAGCTTGACTAGCTTTGATCATTTCGACATTTCGTGATTTTGCATTTCGCATTTCGTCATTTCGGGATTTTGCATGTCGCGAGTTCGAGAGGTTAGGGAACCCCGTTCCTTTGAATTTCTAGTCAGCGAAATGACGATCTTTCACCACGTGTCCTATGGCCCCAACGGTCCAGATATTATCGTGATTTCGAAACTTCATGGGTCTTCGTCGTGTCTGATCAACGGTCCAGATCAATCCTCGATCCAACGACTAGGATTATTTCGCAAATTCACTTATTCAGGATTTCGGCATTTCGCATTTCGTGACTTCAGGACTCCTGTGGTGAAGTGTTTCTACACTTCCAACTCCCGGTGTCCGAAACTTGATTTTCTAGTTTGCGAAACTCCGAAATGGATTGTGTCTATTTTGGGATTTTGGCATTTTTCATTTCACGACTTTGGGACTCCTGTGTTGAAGTGTTTCTACACTTCCAACTCTCGGTATTCGAAACTTAGATTTTTCGGTCTGCAAAACTCCAAAATGGAGTGTGCCTGTTTCGGGATTTCGGCGTTTCGCATTTCAAGATTTTCTGCCATGCGATCATCGTTGCGCTGCTGGTCTTGCCACTTTCTCTTGTTCATCATCGTCGGGCTGAGCTTTCCATCAATGAAAAACAAATACTCTGCCTTCTGTCTTCCCGTGGTAAATATGCCAACAATCTCCCCCTTTGGGATTGATGGCAACCTTGAAGAACATCCAACTATACCACTATAGCATCATGCAACCTTGAAGAACATCCAACTATACCACTATAGCATCCTGCAACCTTGAAGAACATCCAACTATACCACTATAGCATCCTTGAAATTACTGAACTTTCTCCCCCTTTAACATCAATGTCAAAGAAGAAACACGCTCCCCCTGAGCTGTTGCAGAACATACTCCCCCTGTCAACTATGAGTAATTTAGAAATACAATAGATATTCAATTAGGACTCCCCCTGACCAGGTGAACAGATTAGATGAAAGAAGTTATAACCCCCAACTTTTGACGAAGATATCCAAAGGGGGTCGCTGCTAACAGTTTAGTAAAGATATCAACTATCTGTTCTGTGGAAGGGATATAATTCAACTGAACATTTCTGTTTGTAACTTGTTCTCTGAGAAAATGGTATTTTATTGGGATATGCTTAGTCTTGGAATGAAGAACAGGATACTTGGAGACACTAATGGAACTAGTGTTATCACAGTGAATTGTAATCGGATCAGTATAGTTTACCTTCAAATCTGCAAAAGTTTGTATCATCCATAAAATCTGAGTGCAACAAGTAGCAACATCAATGTACTATGCTTCTGTAGTTGATAAGTAAATAGATCCTTGCTTTTTACTAAGCCATGCTACTAATGAGTCACCCAGGAAGAATGTTCCTCCACTGGTGCTTTTTCTCTCATCAACACAGTTTGCCCAATCTGCATCTGAATAAGCAGTTAATTGAAAATTCTGATTTCTGGGATACCACAGACCATAAGTCATTGTTCCTTTCAAGTATTTGAATATCCTTGTGACAGCTACCAAATGACTTTGTTTAGGAGCATAATGATAACGACCTACCATTCCAACAGCTTGCATTATATCAAGATGGGATGTTGTGATGTACAGAAGACTGCCTATCATAGAGCGATATGTCCTTTGATCAACATCCGGTGAAACATCATTTTTACTGAGCTTGCAACCAACCACCATAGGTGTGCTAACAGGAGATGAATCCTCCATCTAAAATTTCTTCAACATCTCTTTCAAATATTTTTCTTGAGAGATAAATATTCCCGCAGAACTCTGTTTTACTTGTAATCCAAGAAAATATGACAGTTCTCCTATCATGGACATCTCAAATTCTGTTTGCATAGAGTTAGAAAACCATTGGACAGATGATTCATTAGTACAACAAAAAATAATATCATCTACATAAACCAAAACAACTAGTAAATTATCACCTTCAGACTTAATGT
>JZKD02S1353473.1:0-11595 GCA_000966675.3 Picea glauca
TATCTGGCGACTCCATGAAGAACGAATTCAGTGGTGACTCCATTGAAGACCTGTGACAGATCCAGAAAAGATCATCAGAAGGAGACGAGCCTTACAGAAACAGATTTTCAGATCTGCAAATTATCTACCTCAGGGATTTCAAGAGGTATTGATTCTTATTTGTATCTAGACCATCTTTTGTTAAGCCTATTTTTCTGAATCTTCATGTTTTCAGAAATCTAAAATTGAAACAGAAAACCTGAAGGGTGACAACCTCCATTAGTTTCTGAAATTACAAACCTGATTTCTGAGTTCGACATTGTATATAACCCAAGGAAAGAAGTCTTACAAGTTGGCTTTATGAGAGAACTGCTCCTTTTTTTTTTTTATCCTTCACAAACAGAGAAGAATATCTATATCCTTACTAGTCTGCTTGTTGAAAAGAGTGTCCTAAAAGACCATTTGTGAAAGGTGAGGAAATCTAATCCAGTTGTTAGGGCAGATTTGCAAAGGCTTGTTCTTTCCCTGATCCATCTGAGTTTGAATAAGACTCCACTGGGAGGATCCATTTAACAAGAGATGAAGAGGCTACACTTTAAATCCAGATATCATTTTATCAGTCTGCTTCATGAATTATTGTTATTTTTTATTAACTCTTTCATGTTATTCCCTTTACATGTAAAGAGAATCATTTTCTGTTTTGTATATTCAGAAGACTACCATCTCGTTTTCATCTATCCATCTTTAGAAGAAACAAAGACTCTGCAACCCTGTTCTATAGATATTGATTTGATATCCTCATCACAACTTGCTCTTAAAAATGAGTCCTGTATTCCAATTCCTCTTGTATTTGATCACTTTTCTGACTTTGTCGAAATTGAAATTGACTCCAAGTATACTCAGACTTCAGTACCTGTTGTTACTACTGCTGAACCTTTTCATCAACATTGTATCCCTTATGAGCAACCCATTGCCTTTCAAACCAAGGTTAGGATGAAAATGTTTAGGCCTTTAAAATTGCCCCATCCCCTTCATCCTTATCCTCTTTACTGTTATGGATATCTTTCTTGTTTTTCCAGAGAGAATCAAGTTTCAGCTGAGAGGCATTTGGAATACTTTGAGGATTTTGTTGATCATTTTCAAATTGTTCACGAAGATGTAATCATGAGATTTTTCTCTAAATCTCTAATCAGAGATGTTGTTGCATGGTTAGGGGGTCTGATAGATGATTCAATTGGTTCTTGGATTGAGTTCTCTAATTCTTTCCTAAAGTATTGGGGCGAATACAAATCTTTAGATTCTTACCTCGCTGATTTCTATGCTTTGAAACGAGAGTAGGATGGAGCCTTGCTTGTTTTCAATAGAAGGTTTTACCGTGTTTATCGTGACATGCCTTTGGAGGTTCGGCCTACAGAGACGTTTGCCATGATATATTATATCATAGGTCTCCATTCAAAACTTTCCCTTCTTCTGTTAGAACGGAAATCTCCATCCCTAATCCAGTTGTTTGAAGATGCTCGAGAGGTGGAGGAGAACATTCATGCTTCCAGAAGGATACGAGATCGAGATTTATTTGAAAATTTGTAGGTGCATGAGCAAGTAAACTGTCAATACATTTTAGATTCAGAGCAAAAAAGCAGTGAGTATGAAGCAGATAAGGAACAACATCCTAAAGGTGAGTACATGTTAGATTCAGAATTAGATTTTTCAGTGTTGGCTGAGTATTCCAGAGACAGGTATGCATGTGAATCTTATGATCAGTTTTTAAATCAGGAAGAGCCTATGATGACTGATGATTGCATAGGCAATTATATGTTTTTAATTGATCCTTGTTCATATGATTTTAATAATATCTTATCATCATATTCTGAGAACTTTTCTGAAGAGGAAGTTGTGATGATTGATGATCAAAATCTGAGATCAAGGGAACAAGAAGGTGATCAGTTTTCCAACAAAGGAACAACCATGATTGAGCAGGAGGCTGCTATAGATGTGCAGCTATTTTCCGAGGAGCATCATGTTACTTATTTTCCTTTTCAGGATCCAGTAGCAGTTTTCATGGACTTATACTTTTCAGAAGACTTAAAGATTTCAGATTTCCTTAGTTTGCCAATGTTTATGGGCAACAGTTTCAGATCTATGGCAAATGCTAAGGGAAACCATCAAATTTCAATTTTGCGGACAAAGGAAAATTGCAGCAGAAATAATAAGCAAAGAGATGATCAGATATATATGCACGTCATCATTAATAATAGTTATCAAGATCANTTGATCACTTTTCTGACTTTGTCGAAATTGAAATTGACTCCAAGTATACTCAGACTTTAGTACCTGTTGTTACTACTGCTGAACCTTTTCATCAACATTGTATCCCTTATGAGCAACCCACTGCCTTTCAAACCAAGGTTAGGATGAAAATGTTTAGGCCTTTAAAATTGCCCCATCCCCTTCATCCTTATCCTCTTTACTGTTATGGATATCTTTCTTGTTTTTCCAGAGAGAATCAAGTTTCAGCTGAGAGGCATTTGGAATACTTTGAGGATTTTGTTGATCATTTTCAAATTGTTCACGAAGATGTAATCATGAGATTTTTCTCTAAATCTCTAATCAGAGATGTTGTTGCATGGTTAGGGGGTCTGATAGATGATTCAATTGGTTCTTGGATTGAGTTCTCTAATGCTTTCCTAAAGTATTGGGGCGAATACAAATCTTTAGATTCTTACCTCACTGATTTCTATGCTTTGAAACGAGAGTAGGATGAAGCCTTGCTTATTTTCAATAGAAGGTTTTACCGTGTTTATCGTGACATGCCTTTGGAGGTCCGGCCTACAGAGACGTTTGCCATGATATATTATATCATAGGTCTCCATTCAAAACTTTCCCTTCTTCTGTTAGAACGGAAATCTCCATCCCTAATCCATTTGTTTGAAGATGCTCGAGAGGTGGAGGAGAACATTCATGCTTCCAGAAGGATACGAGATCGAGATTTCTTTGAAAATTTGTAGGTGCATGAGCAAGTAAACTGTCAATACATTTTAGATTCAGAGCAAAAAAGCAGTGAGTATGAAGCAGATAAGGAACAACATCCTAAAGGTGAGTACATGTTAGATTCAGAATTAGATTTTTCAGTGTTGGCTGAGTATTCCAGAGACAGGTATGCATGTGAATCTTATGATCAGTTTTTAAATCAGGAAGAGCCTATGATGACTGATGATTGCATAGGCAATTATATGTTTTTAATTGATCCTTGTTCATATGATTTTAATAATATCTTATCATCATATTCTGAGAACTTTTCTGAAGAGGAAGTTGTGATGATTGATGATCAAAATCTGAGATCAAGGGAACAAGAAGGTGATCAGTTTTCCAACAAAGGAACAACCATGATTGAGCAGGAGGCTGCTATAGATGTGCAGCTATTTTCCGAGGAGCATCATGTTACTTATTTTCCTTTTCAGGATCCAGTAGCAGTTTTCATGGACTTATACTTTTCAGAAGACTTAAAGATTTCAGATTTCCTTAGTTTGCCAATGTTTATGGGCAACAGTTTCAGATCTATGGCAAATGCTAAGGGAAACCATCAAATTTCAATTTTGCGGACAAAGGAAAATTGCAGCAGAAATAATAAGCAAAGAGATGATCAGATATATATGCACGTCATCATTAATAATAGTTATCAAGATCANCATCCTTAATCCAGTTGTTTGAAGATGCTTGAGAGGTGGAGGAGAACATTCATGCTTCCAGAAGGATACGAGATCGAGATTTCTTTGAAAATTTGCAGGTGCATGAGCAAGTAAACTGTCAGTACATTTTAGATTCAGAGCAAGAAAGCAGTGAGTATGAAGCAGATAAGGAACAACAGCTTGAAGGTGAGTACATGTCAGATTCAGAATTAGATTTTTCAATGTTGCCTGAGTATTCCAGAGACAGGTATGCATGTGAAGCTTATGATCAGTTTGTAAATCAGGAAGAGCCTATGATGACTGATGATTTCATAAGCAATTATATGTTTTTAATTGATCCTTGTTCATATGATTTTAATATTGTCTTATCATCATCTTCTGAGAACTTTTCTGAAGAGGAAGTTGTGATGATTGATGATCAAAATCTGAGATCAAGGGAACAAGAAGGTGATCAGTTTTCCAGCAAAGGAATAGCCATGATTGAGCAAGAGGTTGCCATAGATGTGTAGCTATTTTCCGAGGAGCAGCATGTTACTTATTTTCCTTTTCAGGATCCAGTAGCAGTTTTCATGGACTTATACTTTTCAGAAAACCTGAAGATTTCAGATTTCCTTAGTTTGCCAATGTTTATGGGCAACAGTTTCAGATCTGTGGCAAATGCTAAGGGCAACCATCAAATTTCAGTTTTAAAGACAAAGGAAAGTTGCAGCAGAAATAATAAGCAAAGAGATGATCAAAGATATATGCACGTCATGGTTAATAATAGTTATCCTGATCAGATTGCCTCCTTTGAAAGATTAAAAAATGATGAGCAGATTTTTATATCCACATATGACAGCTTTAAATCTACAACAGATCCTAAGGGTATCTCTCAGTTTCAAGATTTGCAGCAACAGGAAGTTCGCAGCAGATATCAAGAGGAAGGCAAGGAACTAAACAGTCCAGAGCAACAGTCTATCGTATATGTTTTTCCAACGGATTTCGAGCAGCCTGCATTCAACAATGAGATTAGTAAAGGCAGTTTTCAGCCGTCCAAAGAGGTATTGCTTTATGAAATTGATGACCCTTTTGTTGACTATTTGGAGTCTATGAGCATCATAGATGTTAAACATTTTCTGTCATAAGAAGATTGTCTTTATCATTTGTTCAAATCTCTCTTCTGCATGATATCTCTTCCATTATTGTTCGGGTCAAGATCAAGGATTTTAATGGTAAATCAGTTTATGATTTGGCTGCATTGGAAATACCATCTTACTTGATAAATCTTCCTCTACTGGTTAGTATAGGAGTGGGCAGAGGAATAAGCTTTCCATACGAGCAAATGAGATCTTTTTCAGTTGTTGATTTCATGAATAAGCATGACAGGTCACAGGCAGGTTACAGGCAAGCTACAGTCAGACTACAGGTTTGCTGAAGAACAGTTGCACAGGCTAGATGACTCCATGCCCAATGCTAAAGGATACTGAAACTACTAGGTTCTTGGAAACCTCACAGGGAGGTCTCCATCCCAGTTGGAGCCAAATGTTAGCTCCCAAAATGAATACGTCACCATGGTTGCATTTTGTGGTTGATAGCATGACTATTGGTAGTTTTCTCAAATTGGTTTTGAGTTTTTCTAGCTGTAAGACTTAGCTTTTGATTTTTGTCTTAGAAATAAGATGACCCATAAAGGTCTTCTCTTTAAAATTTTCATAAAATGTTTTCAACAGCTAACGCGTGCTTAAAAGATGATGGTTAGNAGGGAAACCATCAAATTTCAATTTTGCGGACAAAGGAAAATTGCAGCAGAAATAATAAGCAAAGAGATGATCAGATATATATGCACGTCATCATTAATAATAGTTATCAAGATCAAATTGCCTCCTTTGAAAGATTAAAAAATGATGAGTAGATTTTTATATCATCATATGACAGCTTTAAATCTGCAACAGATCCTAAGGGTATATCTTAGTTTCAAGATTTGCAGCAATGGGAAGTTCGCAGCAGATATCAAGAAGAAGGAAAGGAACTAAATAGTCCAGAGCAACAGTCTATCGTATATGTTTTTCCAATGGATTTCGAGCAGCCGACATTCAACAATGAGATTAGTAAAGGCAGTTTTCAGCAGTCCAAAGAGGTATTGTTTTATGAATTTGATGACCCTTTTGTTGACTATTTGGAGTCTATGAGCAGCATAGATGTTAAACATTTTCTGTCAGAAGAAGATTGTCTTTATCATTTGTTCAAATCTCTCTTCTGCATGATATCTCTTCCATTATTATTTGGGTCAAGATCAAGGATTTTAATAGTAAATCAATTTATGATTTGGTTGCATTGGAAATTCCATCTTACTTGATAAATATGCCTCTACTAGTTAGTATATGAGTAGGGAGAGGAATAAGCTTACCATATGAGCAAATGAGATATTTTTCAGTTGTTGATTTCATGAATAAGTAGGATAGGTCACAGGCAGGTTACAGGCAAGCTACAGTCAGACTACAGGTTTGTTGAAGAACAGTTGCACAGGCCAGATGACTCCATGCCCAATGCTAAAGGCTACTGAAACTACTAGGTTCTTGGAAACCTCGCAGGGAGGTCTCCATCCCAGTTGGAGCCAAATGTTAGCTCCCAAAATGAATCTATCACCATGGTTGCATTTTGTGGTTGATAGCATGGCTATTGGTAGTTTTCTCAAATTGGTTTTAAGTTTTTCTAGCTGCAAGACTTAGGTTTTGAATTTTGTAGAAGAAATAAGATGACCCATAAAGGTCTTCTCTTTAAAATTTTCATAAAATGTTTTCAACAGCTAATGCATGCTTAAAAGATGACGGTTAACTGGTGAAAGTGGTGACTTTCAACAGCTAAGGAGCATTTATCACAGGTCTTTAGCTGTTGAAAGCGGGGATTTTCAAACATCCAAAGAGCGTTTCTCATGGGGTGTGCGTTGGTGAAATTGGTGACTTTCAACAGCTAAGGAACATATTTCACAGGTTGTGCGCTGGTGAAAGCCGCAGTTTTCAACAGCCAAGGAGCACTTCTCACGGGTTGCGTGCTGGTGAAAGTGGAGATCATGTGCATTTTATCCACGTTGTAAAAAATTTAATGATGATATGTTCATCCCACGTCATGCAATCAAGAATGATGCGCTGGTGAAAGCGGATAATCAGGGAAACTCAAGTTTCGCGTCTAAATCGGATTGCAAAGTGGATCTTGTTCAGTAACGCATGCTTCAAAATCATGGCGTCGGAAATGGAAAATTTGAACCCATCATCCCAGGTACAGGAACAGTATTACATGGTTGGCGACATCAANAGGGAAACCATCAAATTT
Organism: Picea glauca; assembly: GCA_000966675.3. Taxonomy (NCBI): domain Eukaryota; kingdom Viridiplantae; phylum Streptophyta; class Pinopsida; order Pinales; family Pinaceae; genus Picea; species Picea glauca. The sequence continues at coordinate 6,975 of JZKD02S1353473.1, forward strand.
CAATTTTGCGGACAAAGGAAAATTGCAGCAGAAATAATAAGCAAAGAGATGATCAGATATATATGCACGTCATCATTAATAATAGTTATCAAGATCAGATTGCCTCCTTTGAAAGATTAAAAAATGATGAGTATATTTTTATATCAGCATATGACAGCTTTAAATCTGCAACAGATCCTAAGGGTATCTCTTAGTTTCAAGATTTGCAGCAATGGGAAGTTCGCAGCAGATATCAAGAAGAAGGAAAGGAACTAAACAGTCCAGAGCAACAGTCTATCGTATTTGTTTTTCCAATGGATTTCGAGCAGCCGACATTCAACAATGAGATTAGTAAAGGCAGTTTTCAGCAGTCCAAAGAGGTATTGTTTTATGAATTTGATGACCCTTTTGCTGACTATTTGGAGTCTATGAGCAGCATAGATGTTAAACATTTTCTGTCAGAAGAAGATTGTCTTTATCATTTGTTCAAATCTCTCTTCTGCATGATATCTCTTCCATTATTATTCAGGTCAAGATCAAGGATTTTAATAGTAAATCAATTTATGATTTGGTTGCATTAGAAATTCCATCTTACTTGATAAATATGCCTCTACTGGTTAGTATAGGAGTAGGGAGAGGAATAAGCTTACCATATGAGCAAATGAGATCTTTTTCAGTTGTTGATTTCATGAATAAGTAGGACAGGTCACAGGCAGGTTACAGGCAAGCTACAGTCAGACTACATGTTTGTTGAAAAACAGTTGCACAGGCCAGATGAATCCATGCCCAATGTTAAAGGCTACTGAAACTACTAGGTTCTTGGAAACCTCGCAGGGAGGTCTCCATCCCAGTTGGAGCCAAATGTTAGCTCCCAAAATGAATCTATCACCATGGTTGCATTTTGTGGTTGATAGCATGGCTATTGGTAGTTTTCTCAAATTGGTTTTAAGTTTTTCTAGCTGCAAGACTTAGGTTTTGAATTTTGTAGAAGAAATAAGATGACCCATAAAGGTCTTCTCTTTAAAATTTTCATAAAATGTTTTCAACAGCTAATGCATGCTTAAAAGATGACGGTTAACTGGTGAAAGTGGTGACTTTCAACAGCTAAGGAGCATTTATCACAGGTCTTTAGCTGTTGAAAGCGGGGATTTTCAAACATCCAAAGAGCGTTTCTCATGGGGTGTGCGTTGGTGAAATTGGTGACTTTCAACAGCTAAGGAACATATTTCACAGGTTGTGCGCTGGTGAAAGCCGCAGTTTTCAACAGCCAAGGAGCACTTCTCACGGGTTGCGTGCTGGTGAAAGTGGAGATCATGTGCATTTTATCCACGTTGTAAAAAATTTAATGATGATATGTTCATCCCACGTCATGCAATCAAGAATGATGCGCTGGTGAAAGCGGATAATCAGGGAAACTCAAGTTTCGCGTCTAAATCGGATTGCAAAGTGGATCTTGTTCAGTAACGCATGCTTCAAAATCATGGCGTCGGAAATGGAAAATTTGAACCCATCATCCCAGGTACAGGAACAGTATTACATGGTTGGCGACATCAACTCACTGCATCATTTCCCCAACACACATCACCCACAATTGTATGGTAAGTTTTCAATGTTGAAAAAACAGAACCGAGTATTTTCACCAGCGCAAGACCTCAACCCAAATAGCATATCGCAGTGTTTGGTGTGCAGAATCGTTTGGGGTTTTGAATTGAAAATGGAAAGAAGATGCAGTGGCTCTTTGTTGAGAAAAGAATTGGACTGTCTTCCCTTCCTGTTAGTGGTCAAAAATGCACTGGCATTTTTGAAAGAACGATGATTAAACTTGCAGGGCACTTTTCAATCCCTTCCCGAGCTCCAAATGAATATTTTAAAACACCATTGGAAATATTATGATTTCTAGATGTCGATCGACTATTCAAGCATGAAAAACAGATTTTCTATGACCGAGAAATTTGATTTTGAAAAATATTCTCTTTTCACCAGCTAATTCATCGAAAATTTTGCTAGTTAGCTGGTGAAAGTGCCGCCTTTCACCAGCTTAGGAGCGGATTTGTCGGTAAATAAGCTGGTGAAATCCTGTCACGGCCAGAATGTCACATTTTTCGCCCAGATCGTAAATTTTTTCATGAGAATGAATTGAAACCTCTTCTAAGGCTTTATTAATGAATTATCAAATCTATCTAATCAGCCACTTTTGGAAAATGAAGAGAAGAAAAGGTGTACAAATGTCATTTACCATATTTAAAAGAGGCAGAATTTCAGTGTTTTGGGAGCCACATCACATAATTCGAATTTCATTATCAGATTATCAAGCCAGGGAGCCTTGGGAGGTTGAGCTACACATCATCAGATTTCAACCTAGGATTCGCGGTAGCAATTAAAGGAAAATTTTCCTGATTATATGGTAGAGTACCTCTGTTTTGAGACATCCTTTTTAAAGATAGCTGGCAACATCTTTGTAACTCAAGATTTCAAAGGCAGTTCAAGATCTTTATCATCTATATTTTTCCAGATTTCAAAATAGCCTTGACTCCATCTTTCCAGCATTCGAGATTTTCAAGATAGTGTTGTCAAGATTTCTTTTATATATAGTTTTTACAAGTGTCGATGATTGTAACTGTTTTCTAATTTTAGAAAGAAGAAGGTTGACTCAAGCCTTGAGAGGATAAAGAGTATCTTTTCCTATATAAACATATGTAAAAGGAGTTTCTGGGGGGTTCGATTTCAGATACTCTTATGCTATGTAAACAGATTTTTTGATGCTAATGCAAAAATATAGATTTCTCTCTGCTACAATATCAAATTTTATCACCTGTCTTCCTCTGTTTTAATTAAACTGTTTTAGCTGCAGTGACTGTCATCTCACCAGTCAGCTCATAGTTTACTTAAGATTGTTTTACACAGTTTTATAAACCCTACATGTTGTATTTGGTTTAGTAACTCTGTATTCTCATCTATTTAAGATTTCCATCTGACTATTGTTTCATGAGAGATCTGTTTGTTTTGATTACCCATTTAAAGTCTGAGTACTAAGTTATAATTTGTTATCTCATTGATCCATCTATAAAAATATCAAAAACCATTTCANATTTTGTTGTGCAACATTTTGAGCTATCTTCCCAATTTCCACCAATCCAACAGAGGTAGCCGCAGATGTCAATCCTACTTTCCAGACCGCAAAAAAGTCTGAGTGGTAGATACTGCAGATGAACCCATTTTGCTAGATCTAGCTAAGCCCGTTGTCCAATGCCCTAGTGTGCTTGTTCCTCCCAAATCTGCTAAACTCCTAACTTGGCATCGTTGTGGAACATTGGCCAACAAGCTTACGTCTACAACAAGAGCAGTTACAACACCAAATTGTTCTGATGTTTGGTTGGGAGGTGGTTTAAAGTTCTGCCCGTCTGCTGCGTCAACATTTCGTATTTTTCATCAAGTGGGCTTACCAGAAGACGAGGAAACATTTGATATTTTCTTTCCTCTGGAATTAGCTATAAAGATTTGATAGCTATACAGTTAGAGTTTATTTATATCTATTCTATGGTTACAAGGTAATTTTGATGTCATTTCTAGTCTCGCAACCTTAACTCTAATCTCTCAACAGAATCTCCATTATCAAGGTTAAACATTTTATATCTTACAAACAAATGATATGCATGAAATTCAAAAATGAAAAAAAGTTAAGATTGTTTTGGTTTTTCAATTCAAAAAGGTTTTAAGGAAAGATTAATTTATGTTTTATATACATTTAATTGTTTTTATATATTTATGAAGAAAAATAATCTTTTAAGTTGATATTATTTGTTGTAAGTTTTACATTAGAGAGGGATTCAAGAATCCGATAGTGCATTTTGCATTAGATAGGGAGTCCAAAAGCTATCTATATCTTATTTAATTTGATCGTAATACTAACTTTAATACTATTTTATTTAATTTAGTTATAGTCATACAAATCCTATTATTTAATTTAATTTGGTTAAATTCCTATAAACTCTAATCCTAACCCTAGCCCTAGCATACCTAAATGATTTGGTTAAACTCCTACAAACCCTAATTAGCATAAGCATTTCTGCACTTTTATAGTAACTATCAAAGATTACCTCGAGAAAACTTTCAGTGAGGAGAATGAAGCAGCTACAGGTGCGGGCAATTCGTTCTGGGTATAAATTTTTATTATAGTAACAACTCGACCTGAATCTGTGAATAAGTCCATCGCAATTATTACTTTAGTGGTCCAACCTAAAACAAATTAGGAAATTACACAGTAAAAAACCTAACCTCCTGCATACATGTGTATGTATCAATGTTAATTAATTAAATTAAAAATTTAGCTGTAACAAAAATGAATTTACTTCCATAAATCATCATAAATCTATATACTAAGGCTGTGTTCTCCCGCAATCCCCTCCAGATATAAACAAGGAAAGGACTATCATCTTTTACCTGGTGGAATTCATGTAGGCTATGAGTTCATCTGCTTGATTTCTCTGTATCCGTATCCAGACTGAAGGAATGATGGAAGAATGACGACCTTTCCTCCAGCCAGGAAGCTTCAATCTCCACCTCCCTCGTCACATACTACAATTTTTCCAGGAAGCGAGCTAATGAATTTTCCTAACAATATCTGTGAGTTAAATTTTTACAT
>JZKD02S1353484.1:0-11595 GCA_000966675.3 Picea glauca
CAAACACAAAAAAACAGAAGAAGAATAGACTTTGGCCATATTTTTCCACAGATACAAAAGAAAAAATGGTCCAAGGGATTTCCCTTTGGATGTGGTTCGGGTTTGCGCTATCTACACCAAGGATCACGAGATAGAACAATGACCATCACTCCCTGGACTGAAAGTTGTCTTTAGAGAAGCAAAAGAAGAAACAAAGCCATTATATCTGATGGCTCAACGTCATCAATGGAATAAATGACCTTCAAATACACTACAAAACCCTTCCTCTCTCTTCCCCAGACAGTATAATCAAAAACAAAATTCTGGTAACGCATGGCAGGGCCAGCAGTTTACTAATCAGAACTAGAAGCCCCACCAATACCCACATGCAAATCCCACTTGGTCAAACCAATCCTCTGCAAATCCTGTCTGGAAGAATCAACCAACTACAAACTCTACCTAGCCTAACTCACAATATCCCACCTCACCCTGGAAAAATTCAAATAACCCCTACCCTTCACAGTGGCCCAATACGACTGCCCAAAACCCAAATTGGAACCAGAATTGGTAGCACCCCGTAGGGATAAACAATAAACCCATGGGGATGGCCCCTCAAACCCAAACCATGTTGCAATATCTAGTCCATCTGCCCCAAAACCATCAATCTTAATTGCACCCCCAATTACCAGCCCAACCTCACCCAAATCCTAATAATATACCGGATCAACTCCTCCAGATTATGGAGAACGGGGAAGGGGAAACCAACTTGGTAGTGTGCAATGAACTGCAGTTGAGATCAGGATGTATAGTCTCTCCTGAATAAAATAACGTTTCTCAAGAGAAGGAGAATGAAAAACAACCAACAAAAACACCCTCGACTGTGGTAATAACAGAAGAAATCGAGCAGGGGGGAAACATAGTTGAATCAAAGGATCCTGATAAGGATGCAACTCCTTCCCCTCCGTTCCCCAAAATATTGGTGATAGCAAAAATTGTTTAATATCCCAACTTTGACATTGTAGGGGAACTCAAGAATTTATATGTCAAGATTCCACTCCTGCAGGAACTACAAGATATTCCAATTTATGAGAAAACAATCAAGGACCTATGTGGAAGGAATCTTGTTAGGAAGATAAAAAATTCATCATCGACAGTTCACGTAGTAGGAGCCTTGTCCGATCTAGTTCTTGGTAGAAAAGAACCAATCAAATATGTAGATCTAGGGAATCCCATAGTAACATTTCAGATCCAGGGCTGTTCTTTTCCAAATACACTGATTGATTTGGGAGCAGCCATCAACATCCTAACTATGGAGACCTACAATACCTTGGGTTTTGACTCCTTCAAACCCACCACAATTATGTTACAATTGGCAGATCGATCGGTGGTTCGATTAGTTGGCACATTACATTATATAGCCATCTCCATCGACTCTTGGGAGTATTCGGTGGATTTTCTCATCATCAACCCAAGAAGTGGACTTGAAGGGCATCCATTGATACTAGGCAGACCATGGCTCACAACAGTAGATGCATACATAGGATGTCGAATGGGTAATATGAAAATTTCTACAGGAGGTGTCATAAAGAATCTCATCTTATATCCTCCTACCAAGTCAAGCCCAAATTTTGTATATCCACAATTACCACCACCACGATATCCATAAAAGGATTTACGAGCCTATCTCACACTGGAAGAATCCCTTAGACTTAAAAACTAGCTAGAGGATGACGTAATTAGTGGGTTTATTAATAGCCCAACCACCATGAGCAACCCAACCTTCCAGATGCTCCAAGATATTCTAGACTATGAAGCACAAGGAGACCCGCTGGAAGAGTTAATGGAACAAGGAATTCCAACTACAACTTTTCATAACAAAAAATCTGTCGAGATTTCACTAGGGAGGTATTTGAACATCAATGCCAATTTAGATGAACAACAACAACAAAAGCTAATTCGAGTCCTCTCCAAATACCAACAAGATTTTGCATGGGAGTATTCTTATATGAAAGGTATTGATCTACAACTCTACACACACCACATTTATATTGAAAAAGACGCTCGACCTATCCGACAGCCGCAGAGAAGACTGAATCCCCATCTCATGGATATTATTAAGGAAAAATTACAAAAGATGTTGGATGTAGATTTTATATACCCTATCTCAGATAGTCGGTGGGTTTCCCATTAGTGATTGTCCCAAAGAAAAATGGGAAATGGTGAATCTGTGTTGACTACAGGGAACTTAATAAAGCCACTCAAAAGGATCATTTCCCCTTACCTTTCATCGATCAGGTCCTGGATACTCTGGCAGGAAATAAATTCTTTTCTTTCCTAGATGGTTTTAGTGGCTACAATCAGATCCAGATCTCCCCAGAAGATCAAGACAAAACTATATTCACCTGCCCCTGGGGTACCTTTGTATATAGAGTATTTCCCTTTAGAATATGTAACTCTCCAGCCACATTCCAAAGGGCCATCCTGAGCATATTCAACGACCTGATCAATGAAGGGATTGAAGTCTACATGGATGACTTCACTCCTTATGGTGATGACTTTGACCAAGCACTGAATAATGTAGAGAAGGTACTGGAATGGTGCATTGCTACCAGGTTATGTTTAATCCATGAAAAATGTCACATGATGATGACAGAAGGTGTCATACTAGAGAATTAAATTTCTACAGATGGAATTAGAGTAGATCCAAAAAAAATAGAGGTAATCCTTAATCTACCTACACCACACACACAAATAGAGGTACATAGTTTCCTTGGCACTTATGGATACTATCATAGATTTATGGAAAATTTTGCAAGAACCGCTGCACCTTTACATTCTTTGACTGGTAATGTGGAGCTTCAGTGGTCTGACAAGTGTGATGTGGCATTTGCAGGACTCAAGAAGATGATATCGACAACACCGGTGTTGAGGGGACCAAATTGGAAAATACCATTTCACATCTCCACCGATGCATCATATATTTCCATAGGCGCCGTCCTTGGATAGGAAGAATACAAGAAACCTTACGCTATTTATTTCATTAGAAAGAATCTTACTCCAGCTGAAATTAATTATAAAGTAACAGAAAAAGAATTTTTAGTTGTTATACATGCCATCAATAAATTTCATCATTATATAACATGCTATCCCGTTATTATGTATACAGATCATTCTGCTATTAGATATCTAGCTAATAAACCAATTACTAATGGACGGGTCACTCAGTGGTTATTACTCTTGCAGGAATTTGACATCACCATCAGAGATCGACCCGAGAGAGAAAATCTTGTCGCAGACTTCGAATCCCGCATACCCAAAACAAATGACTCCTTAACAGTTGAAGATCAATTTCCATATGAGCATCTATTTTCCGTTACCACAAAGCCACCTTGGTACGCTGACCTGACAAATTATCTGGCAACAGGAAGATTACCGACACATCTATCATCAAGGGAAAGAAAACTGATCATCTAGCGTAGCGCACGATTCACTTGGATCAACGGATATCTCTTCCACATAGGAGCTAATCTCTAGATCCATAGATGCATACGAGATGGCGAAATCTGTAACGTTCCCCCGGTCGTTACATCCCACTTGGCCAAGAAAAACGCTACTGTGCAGAAAAATATCATTCTCATACTTAATTAATAACATGCATTTAAATCAAATTAAACACATTTAACTCAGAGTAAGCACAAGATTAGTGATAACATAAATAATCCCTGGCATTAACAATAATTCATATGCACAACAGAATACATGATACATATAAGCATCACAGGCATGCAAAACATAATATTAAGCATAAGATGATACTTATCTTTGAAACCGTGGTAATTCCACCAACCACGTGTAGGCCTTCCACAAACCTCCCAACCTTAGATCACATTTCTCATCATTCTTAGTAGTGGGTCACCCCCGAGCTGGGACTAAGCTCCACCCAAGGCAAGGAATCCTAGTCTAGGCTGAGGTTACAAGGAAACCTGCACAGAATAACTAGAAGGATTCTTCCTAGGATGCCTTCTTATGCCCACTACTAACCATATCTCATTCCCCACATGCCTATTCCACCCAGGAGTATACACCTTCACAAGCATAGTACATCTATGCTTCACCTCCCTATCTGGACTTTGACAACAGGCTGGATCAGGAATTCTCAAAGCTCTAAAGTTGACGCTGGACTCTCTCTGGGAGAAAACTACTTCCCAATAGACTCTCTCACCTGGCAAGAGATTCTCACAGGCCTTACAACCTGCCTCTTCAACCATGGGCCTGACAACCCGCTTCTTCAACCAGTTTCAGCCCAATTTCGGCAATGTGAGGATAACAACAACAACTGGTCAATTCCACTCAGAAAAAACAGAAGGTAGCAACCCAAAGACAATTCGGGTACATAATCGACTCTGCAAGAGAGAATAAGCTGTGCTCACAATGTACACAGGTGACATGGCTCAATCCATGGTTTGTCACTAGTTTTAGGGTGTGTGACAAGGGATTAACACAGAGGTCGAACATAGAATCAAATGGTTTAGACGACTGATACCTCGGCTTCTCAGGAAAACATTATGATTTTCTAGTTTCCAAGCTGCATGAGGGTATGTAGAGGTCAAATAAAAACTCAAATGGTTAAGACAATTGATACCTCGACTTCTCAGAAAAACATTATGGTTTTTTGGTTTCCAAGTTGTGTGAGGGCATGCAGAGGTCGGATACATGGGCCACAAGATTCATGGTTCAGACAATCAACGGTCGAATGGAGGAGGAACCCCTAACATGGCTCACTTCTCTTATTTTAAATGCATTTGCTTGGGTCGACACATGTCACCCATGATGCTGCATGCAATCCATTAGCATGCGTTCCTCTCCAAGAACTTAGGACAAAACAACTATTTCACATGGCTTTTGGAATAATATTAAAATATTATTCCCAAGGACTTAAGCCCCTAGGCTCAACACTTAGCCTCTCTTTCCCACCTTCCATCCCCCAATCCCTTACCCATTATGTGAAAGATTAGTCCCCCATCACTCATTCATAATGGTCAATCTACACACAGTGGTGTTTATATTTTTTTATTAATGTTCTGCATGTTTACATAAACAAAAGCAGGCTCCCGGCCTTAACACTTAGGCTCTCCGGCCTAATAACACATAAGCCCACCAACTTATAAAAACTTGGCTCGCCAGCCTATAAAACATAATTACAATTCATAATGTAATATTTATACTTCATAGACATGATTTACAATAGGGCTCAGCCTTGGGGACATTACAATCCCCTCCCCTTATTTTTGCACTGTCCTTAGTGCAAATTTACACTGCATCTGCAAGNAGGATTTCAAATGGCCCACAAAATCTGGCTGCCAACTTGGCGCAACTTCCCAGCTTCAGGGAACTCCTGTTAGCTTTCACTTTTAGGAAAGCATGATCACCCACTTTGAACTCTCTATGGGTTCTGTTCTTATCAGCATAAATTTTCTGCCTGTCCTGGGCAGCTTTCAAATTCTGCTTAATTTTTATCATTTGGTCCTCCATCTCCTTGAGCAACTTTGGCCCAAGTACTGCTCTATCAGCTGGATTATCCTAGCTCACTGGAGTATTACACTTTCTTCCATAAAGTGCTTCAAATGGGCTCATCTTCAATGATGCATGATACCCATTGTTGTAGGCGAATTCTACCAATTGCAGGTAGTCTTCCCATCTTGATGGTTTGTCCATCACATACATTCTCAGTATGTCTTCTATTACTCTGTTCACCCTCTCTGTCTGTCCATCAGATTTAGGATGATAAGTTGTACTAAAGTTCAGATTTGTTCCAAATCCTTTGAACAATCCTTTCCAAAAATTTGAGGTGAATTTTGGGTCTCTGTTAGACACAATCGTTTTAGGAATTCCGTGCAATCGTGCCACTTCCTTTATGAAAATATCAACAACATCTGCTGCCTTGTGAGTAGTTTTCAGTGGAATAAAATGGGCATCTTTTGTAATCTTGTCCACCACCACCATGATCAAATCGTGCAGCTTGGCTATTCTAGGCAATCCCATAATAAAATCCATCGTTACTACTTCCCACTTCCACTCAGGAATGGGTAAAGGTTGCAGCAACCCTGCGGGGTGCCTATGCTCAACTTTAACTTTTTGGCACTCCATACATCTGGCGATGTATTCAATGATCTCTCTCTTCATACCCAGCCAAAAGTAATGGCTCTTGACCGCTGCTACTATTTTTTGATATCCAGGGTGCCCTGCATAAGGCACATTATGCATCTCCTGCAAAATCATCTATTTCAGGCACTGGACATTGGGTACAAAAATTTTGTTCTTGTACAACAGTATTCCATCGATTTCTAATTTATAAAATTCCATATTTTGTGGCATCTTACCCTGTTGTAGCTTGGCTACCAATTCTCTGTACTGCAGATCTACATTTGTAGCCTCCAAAATTCTACTTTTAATATCAGTCAGATACATGCTAATGGCTGTAGCATGTAATTCATGCACCCTCCTGCTGAGTGCATCAACCACTTTATTCTCCTTTCCTTTGATATGCTTGATCTCAAAGTCATACTCACACATAAATTGAAGCCACCTACTTTGTCTAGTGTTTAAGGTTGGTTGATCAAAAAAATATTTCAAACTGTTGTGATCTGTTATCAATTCAAATCTCCTTCCCATGAGGTAATGTATCCATTTCCTTAGAGCGTGAACGATTGCTTCCAACTCCAAATCATGAGTGGCATAATTCTTTTCGTGCTCTTTAAACTTCTTGGACTCATAACAGATTATGAATCTGTTCTGACTAAGGACCCCTCCTAGTCCTTCTTTGCATGCATCAATGCATACTATGAAATCCACATTTGGATCTGCAATTCTCAAGATTGGAGCGGTGGTTAACAGTTGCTTCAATCACTGGAAACNAGGATTTCAAATGGCCCACAAAATCTGGCTGCCAACTTGGCGCAACTTCCCAGCTTCAGGGAACTCCTGTTAGCTTTCACTTTTAGGAAAGCATGATCACCCACTTTGAACTCTCTATGGGTTCTGTTCTTATCAGCATAAATTTTCTGCCTGTCCTGGGCAGCTTTCAAATTCTGCTTAATTTTTATCATTTGGTCCTCCATCTCCTTGAGCAACTTTGGCCCAAGTACTGCTCTATCAGCTGGATTATCCTAGCTCACTGGAGTATTACACTTTCTTCCATAAAGTGCTTCAAATGGGCTCATCTTCAATGATGCATGATACCCATTGTTGTAGGCGAATTCTACCAATTGCAGGTAGTCTTCCCATCTTGATGGTTTGTCCATCACATACATTCTCAGTATGTCTTCTATTACTCTGTTCACCCTCTCTGTCTGTCCATCAGATTTAGGATGATAAGTTGTACTAAAGTTCAGATTTGTTCCGAATCCTTTGAACAATCCTTTCCAAAAATTTGAGGTGAATTTCGGGTCTCTATTAGACACAATCGTTTTAGGAATTCCGTGCAATCGTGCCACTTCCTTTAGGAAAATATCAACAACATCTGCTACCTTGTGAGTATTTTTCAGTGGAATAAAATGGGCATCTTTTGTAATCTTGTCCACCACCACCATGATCAAATCGTGCAGCTTGGATATTCTGGGAAATCCCATAATAAAATCCATCGTTACTACTTCCCACTTCCACTTAGGAATGGGTAAAGGTTGCAGCAACCCTGCGGGGTGCCTATGCTCAACTTTAAATTTCTGGCACTCCATACATCTGGCGATGTATTCAATGATCTCTCTCTTCATACCCAGCCAAAAGTAATGGCTCTTGACCGCTACTACTGTTTTTTGATATCCAGGGTGCCTTGCATAAGGCACATTATGCATCTCCTGCAAAATCATCTGTTTCAGGCACTAGACATTGGGTACAAAAATTTTGTTCTTGTACAATAGTATTCCATCGGTTTCTAATTTATAAAATTCCATATTTTGTGGCATCTTACCCTGTTGTATCTTGGCTACCAATTCTCTGTACTGCAGATCTACATTTGTAGCCTCCAGAATTCTACTTTTAATATCAGTTAGATACATGCTAATGGTTGTAGCATGTAATTCATGCACCCTCCTGCTGAGTGCATCAACCACTTTATTCTCCTTTCCTTTGATATGCTTGATCTCAAAGTCATACTCACACAGAAATTCAAGCCACCTACTTTGTCTAGTGTTTAAGGTTGGTTGATCAAACAAATATTTCAAACTGTTGTGATCTGTTCTCAATTCAAATCTCCTTCCCATGAGGTAATGTATCCATTTCCTTAGAGCGTGAACGATTGCTGCCAACTCCAAATCATGAGTGGCATAATTCTTTTCGTGCTCTTTCAACTTCCTGGACTCATAACAGATTATGAATATGTTCTGACTGAGGACCCCTCCTAGTCCTTCTTTGCATGCATCAATGCATACTATGAAATCCACATTTGGATCTGCAATTCTCAAGATTGGAGCGGTGGTTAACAGTTGCTTCAATCACTGGAAACTTTTCTCACAYTCTTCAGTCCACTGAAACTTTTTCTCCTTCCTTTGCAGGGAAGTGATAGRGTGAGCTATMTTTGAGAACTCTGCAATAAACCTTTTGTAATAKCCCGCTAGACCCATAAAGGATATAACTTCTGCCACATTCCTTGGCATTGACCATTCTATGATGGCCTCAACCTTCTCAGGATCCACAATGATCCCTTCTTCTRAAATAATGTGCSCCAAGTAATGGATCTACCTTTGATAAAACRAGCATTTGCTCAACTTGGCATACAACTGGTGTTCTCTCAACACTTGCAACACCATCCTCAGGTGTTGTTCATGCTCTTCCTCTGACTTGGAATACACCAAAATGTCATCCAGGAAAACTATGAAAAACTTGTCTAGATAGTCCTCGAATACACCATTCATCAAGCACATAAAAACAACAGGTGCGTTCGACAGTCCAAACGACACCACTGTGAACTCGTAATGACCATACCTTGTTCTAAAGGTGGTCTTGCTGATGTATTTATCCTTTGTTCTTACCTGGTGATATCTCGATCTGAGATCTATATTCAAAAATATTTTTTCACCTTTCAACTGATCGAAAAGATCGTCAATCCTCGACAGAGGATACTTGTTCTTGACAGTTACTTTGTTTAACTATCTGAAATCAATGCACAGCCTCAACGTCCCATCCTTATTCTTCACGAATAGGAATAGGGAACCCCAAGGTGACATGCTTGGGTGAATGTACCCCTTCTTTAGAAGCTCTTCAAGCTACAATTGCAACTCTTTCAGCTCTGGCGTACTCATTCTATAAGGATCTTTCAACATTGGAGCTGCTCCAGGCATCAAATTTATAGAGAAATCGATATCTCTCTTCGGAGGTAGTCCAGTTACTTCCTAGAATACATCTTCAAACTCTTTAAGTACCTCATGATCTTCAATACTTGACACCTTATCCTTAGGTGTTTCCCCCACATGGGCTGCAAATAATTGATAGTCTTTTCTGTAGCACTTCTTCAACTGCATTGCTTAGATTTCTCTAACAACCATAACTCTGGGAATTCCTTGGACTGTTTTCCGATTCCCCTCCTCATCCARGCATGTAAATTCCTTGTTACAAYAGTCCAGGAGGGCATGGTGTTGGTCCAACCAGTCCATCCCAATTAAACAGTCATAAGAGCCTAAAGGCARAATATTCAATTCATCCTTYGTGCTCAATCCCTTCATGTCCATAGGACAGGACTTAACCAATTCAGTGAMTTTCCTCTTGGTTCCTGTAGCCAACTTCACTAATGAAGACTTTTCATGTTTACTTCTTGATAAATGCAAACTTTCCACCACCCTAGGATCTACATAACTATGGCTAGCCCCTGAATCAATTAAAATAATAAATGGTTGTTTGTTAATCATACCTTCCACTTCAATCATGTGCGACTAAAATTCAGCTTGCTTGTTGTCCAAGGCTGCATAGATCCTTGTCATTCTACTACCCATGTCCTCCACTGTTTCAACTTGTTGAACATTATGGACAAATCTTGATTTGCCATTTTTATGGGGACAATCTCTATACTTGTGGTTGTCTTTACATCCCCAACACTGAATGGGAATCTGTCTCAGCCTTTGTTCTCCCACTTTAGCCATTCTCGACTCTCTAAACAATGGATGTCCTTGAGGACTATTTCTGAAAAAGGGAGGTTTGTTTCCCTTCTGCCTCTATTATTTATTAAACTTCTTCTGGTCCTCCCAAGCCTTCTGAAAGGTAGGCTTTTATATTTGCTTCTCATATAAGCATTTCTCTCTTCTTATTGTTTCTTCCATAGTCTTAGGATTATCATACTAAATCTTGTCACCAATGGGAGGTGGCAGTCCACTCAAATACCTCTGAATATTGACAACTTCATCTTTGATGAATGGAACATGCTTTAGTAATTCCAAAAACCTTCGTTCGTATTCATCAATGGTCAAGCTGCCCAGCTTGAGTTTGAAGAACTCCTTCATCTTTCTGTCATAGTATATTTTAGTCTAGTATTTCCTCTCGAAATACCTCTTGAATTCCTTCCATGCGATATCTTTCTCTCTAACGTGTTGCATCTACAAAAGCTGATCCCACCACATGGATGATTTTCCTTTTAGTTGATACATCACAATTCTTTCTTCTGCATGAGAGGAATAATTCTGTAGTTGAAAATATTTCCTCATGCCAAGCAACCATGTTTCGACATCTTCCTCCTTCTTCTGTTCTCCATCAAACTTAGGAGGATTAATCTCTTTCATCTCCCCTTTCAATTCATCCACTCCAGATCTTCTGTGCTTTCTGGTAGGATATGGGCTTGAACTACTGTGTGCTTCCCTACTGGAATGCTTTGGGGAGTGACAATGATGTCTGTTGACACTCCTTGATCTTCTTTTCCTCTCAGGGGTCCTGCGACTCTCTGTTTTTCTTGAGTCACTCTCCTTTTCCAATTTATTTTATATTCTTTCCAGACTCTTCAACATCCTTAAGTTGAATTGAACCTGCCTATCTCTGACTTTCATGAGCTTTCAACTATCAGCTCTGTGAGCCTAGGCATCTTTCTACAATCTTTCAATGATTTTCATCATATGTCGTTCCTTATCCAATTCTCTTCCATGCCCATTGGAGTTTGATCCTTCGACTCCCAAGTTGACATCCATTCCTTCTCTTTCATTCTTTGAATTGGCGGTAATCAACACCTCTTCCATTTCTCTGCACTCCGTGGCAATTCTAATCAGTTCTGGAACTCGTCAAACTTCTGCAATCACAACGTGCAGACAACTAAAATTTGTCAGGCCATCTCTTCTTAACAAATTCCACACATTCAAAACCAATCCGAATAAGAAAACGTTTTGATTTCATGAATTTTCTGAGCTCTGCTCGACTCTATAATTTTCGAGTGATAGCTCCCGTTTCCTTAGTCCCTAACCCATGTGATCACGGGTTATGACCAAATGATAAACTACTAGGTGCTACAAGGCTCTCCAAACAAACTTCAGGTGCAAGATACCAGATATATAAAATATGCAGAACAGAAACGAAATGCTAGAAATAACAGAAGAACAGTGAAATATCCAGCATAATCTTCACAATACACAGAAATGATATACGAAA
>JZKD02S1353495.1:0-11595 GCA_000966675.3 Picea glauca
CAGGCTTCATTGATCCTGATGGTTAGCCCCTTAATTTTAGTCACATATTCCTAATCTAATATGCTCTATAAATTTTGAGAAAACTCCATGGACACCTCATAACCCCCTTATTCTCTCAAAGTAATCCAACCACTCACATTTTTGAAAAATTTCCACGATCTTAGGGTTTTCATAAACCCTAGAAGGCTCTATTGGTTTCCTTCTCTTAAATCCTGCTCCCATAATTGTTTGTTAGGATGATGAGTGGAGAGGAAGGATGGATGAAGGCTTCCTATAGAATATTTAGGTTGGCTTGTTCCTTAGAGAGGGTGATGAGTTGGCCTAGTTTTTAGGCAAATTGGTGGTCCAGAAATTCAAGAAAAGTTTTTTCTTGAAGTAAAAGGGAAAGATGAGAGATTTTATATGATAGATTCCAAGTCTGTATGTTTTTTTCAGTCATTCCTGTAGAAACATATCATGTAGACACAAAGTTCTATAGGAACTATGTAAATCTAAATTTCTACATAGTGCAGTTTCTAGGACTCATGAAAAATTCTAGTGTCAAGAGGGTTCAAAAATAGTCATACATATCCGACCAAGATGATTGTATAGGTTAACCTTGAATACAATAAAATAACCGACATTATCCATAAAAAAATCCGAGTACTTAAATCAAATGGATGAAGCATTTGGAACAATTTGCAGTCTTATTTCTCTCGATCTCCTTTATCACATATCTTCCTGTAAGACTCCCAATGAAGCTTGGACCACCTTGGAAGGTCTCTTTAGAAAAAAAGATGATATGAGGGGACACATTATGGAGGTGGAATTTCTCACATTGGATCCAAAAAGCTTCAACAATATCCAAGATTTCTTTACAAAATTCAAGGATTTACTGTCGCAACTCAAAGCTTGCGAGGTTGATAAATCTAAGGAGGAGAAACAAATGGTTCTCACCATTCTCTGAAAACTTGGTCCTGAATTCTCTGTTTTATTTTCCACATTCCATTAAGTCATATTCTCCTATGGATCCACCTGGAAGATGCCTTCTCTTGAGGACTTTATCAAATCCCTAACACAAGAGCAAACCAAGCTCATCAACATGGGAAAAATCAAAGGCCCAAAGGCGCATGCACTTACTGTGCAAGATGGCAGCCATCAATATCATAAATCTAAAGATAAAGGAAAAAGGAAATCTCATACAAATTCGAAGAAGGAAGGGTACTCAAAACCCTTCATTGATGCCTTCAGATCCAAAGGGGAAAAGGGAAAAAAAGGGGAGAAATTCACATACTGTCACAAAGGATTCCATCCAGAATCTGCATGCATGCAAAAAAAAAATAGATCTAATGACTCAAATACTTCAAAAAAACAACCTTCAAGATCGCATCCCCGAGGGTGACAAGAAGAAGAAGCTAGAAGATCAGAATCCCAAGAAAGGAAATTCTAGCCATGCCTTGATTGCCATCAACTCCTCTCATGATGCTTGGATTGTAGATTCAGGAGAATCATNCAGAATCCGCATGCATGCAAAAATAAAATAGATCTAATGACTCAAATACTTCAAAAAAACAACCTTCAAGATCGCATCCCCGAGGGTGACAAGAAGAAGAAGCTAGAATATCAGAATCCCAAGAAAGGAAATTCTAGCCATGCCTTGATTGCCATAAACTCCTCTCAAGATGCTTGGATTGTAGATTCAGGAGAATCATATCACATGGCTACCACAAAAGTAGTCTATTCTTCGTTGGATGCATGCAAAGATCCTCCTATTATGATATGGGACAACTCTCCAGTCGAAGTCACTGACAAAGGAAGGATTGAACTCACAAACGAAAGCTTCGAGAATGTGTTGTACGTTCCCAAAATTTCTGTCAACCTTCTCTCTGTGTATTAGATGACCAAATTTCATGGAAATATATGACATGGAAACCAACTCTAGGGTTGATACTGGTGAGGTAAATCATCAATCTAGATTGTATACATTTTCTAAATTTATTGAACCAAGTCATTTTTTACTGCTTACCCATGCTGATGAAAGTAGTAGGGTATGGAACGAAAGGTTCAGACATTTGAATTTCAAATATATGAAACATATTAGAAATAAAATATCGGTTGATGGTCTACCAGACATCCATTTCTCCAAGGGAGTATGTGAGGGATGTGTTCTTGGAAAACACCCTCAAGAGAAATTCAACAAAGGAAAGTCTCAGAGAGCTTTCACACCTTTATATCTGATCCATAGTGACCTTATGGGTCCTTTTCCGCATCCATCTATCAAAAAAGCGAGGTTTGTTCTAATTTTTGTTGATGATTTCTCATGTTTTACATGGATTTACTTTGTCAGGCAAAAATATGAGGTCTTTCAACACTTCAAAGATTTCAAAACCCTGGTTGAGACACAGTCCGAAAAGAAAATCAAAGTCCTATGAAATGATAATAGGGGAGAGTATGTCAATCATGAGATCCATAATATTTTCCACGAGGAAGGGATTCAATTGTAGCACATAGTTCCCTATACTCTACAACCAAATGGAGTTGTTGAGAGGAGAAACAGATCTCTAAAGGAGATGGCATCTTGCATGTTGCATGCAAAGACACTACCACAAATACTATGGGCCGAAGAACTTAATTGTGAAACATACATCCAAAATAGATCTCCCCATAGATCTATCAAGGATAATACCCCCTGCAAGGCTTGGAGTAGCCTCAAGATGGAAGTGACCCACTTTCGTATTTTCGGTTCACGTGCCTAAGCCCAGATTCCCTCTGAAAAGAGGAAGGCACTTAATCCACAGAGAACTGAGTGTGTTTTTCTTGGATACCCCAACAGTCTAAAGGGATATAGACTTATTGATATTTCCTCAGAATGTCTCATCATTGAGCAAAGTGTCTAATTCAAGGAAAATGTCTTGCATGTACCACAACAGCTGCATGCAGACACCTTCATTCTTCCACATGTCTGAGATGATGAGCATGCACATGTCAAGTCTTCTTCAGATGAGAGTTTTTATTCAAAGGATTCAGATGATTTAGATACAAATTCAATAAAGTTAGATGCAGAGTTAGAGCATCCAGATGAAGTTGCAGAGCCAGAGTAGAGACCCAAGTGGGCACAAACTACTCTTCAGGATGCAGGGGATCTCGTTGGTGATCCAACTGATACTAGGAGGGATCGATATGATTTAGAGGAGCCTCTTGTTGCACTCACTGCCACTGAACCATTTCCCTCCAGGCATCTTTTCTTGGTTCATTCTTCAGATCCACAGTCTTATGGCGAGGCTGTTGGAAATCCCTTTTGGGAATCCACCTTGCTGGAGGAGTACAAATCCCTCCTCGAGAACCAGACTTGGGATCTAGTTCTCCTTCATTATGGGATGAAACTTGTCATATGCATATGGGTCTACAGGACCAAGAGCGTAGCAGATGGAAATATTAGCAGATACAAAGCCAGTCTTGTTTCCAAAGTCTTTCAGCAGGTGCATGACATTGACTATGATGAGACCTTCGCTCCAGTAATGAAGATGGATTACATATGATTGGAACTTTCCATTGCAACAACCAAGGGATGGGAAGTATATCAGATGGACATGAAGAATGAATTTATTCATGATGATATCTCTAAGGATATGTATATGGAGCAGCCCCAGGGATTTATGCAAGACTCATATTTTGTCTATTGACTGAAGAAGTCCCTTTATGTCCTCAAGCAGGCTCTGAGGGAATGTTATGCCAAGATGGAATCCTACCTGTTGTGATAGAAATTTGTACATTATAAATCAGCTCGAATGTCTACATGCTTAGGATGGTTGATTCACTTCTACTCTTAGTTATATATGTTGATGATTTGTTGATCACCGGTTTCTCAACTTCAATGATTGTTGCAGTCAAGAGGATTCTACATGATAGTTTTTTATGACGAGCATGGATCCGCTACAGTTCTTCCTTGGACTCGATATCAGTCAGGATGCATCGGGCATCAAACTGTCTCAGGCCAAGTATGCACGAGATCTCCTTGAGATATTTCACATGACAGACTGCAAGTCTGCTCTGACTCCTTTCCTATCAGGAGTCAAACTTGAGAATGGTGGGGAAACTCCATTGGTTGAAAACACACTGTACAGACAACTTGTGGGGAGCTTGTTGTATCTCACACACTCCAGACCAAACCTCTCCTATGCAGTTGGTGTAGTTTCCAGGTTCATGCAAGAGCTACATGAGCTACATTGGAAGGTTGCAAAGCATATCCTTCGATACGTACAAGGCACCATCACCTTTGGGATTCATTATGCTGCAGACTCTACATTATATATTATTGGGTTTACTGATTTTGATTGGGCTGGTGATAACACTCATCGCAAGTCCACATCTGGTTACTCACTCAGTCTTGGTTCCAGGCCTATATGTTGGTTGAGCAAGAAGAAAGATGCCATTTATCTATATTCATTCGAGGAAGAGTACAAAGGGGTAGTTAACATAACCATTAAGGCTATGTGGCTACAAAATTTTCTCAATGAGTTGGGAATTTAGTTTCATCGGTCGATCGTCATCTAGTGTGACAACCAGAGTAATCTGAAGTTCTGTAGAGATCCAGTTCAGAGGCAGCAGACGAAGCACATTGAGATCCACATGAACTACATCGAGGAATTAGTACATGAGGGTATTATCAACCTATAATTTTGTCCTTCAGTAGAACAGATGACAAATATCTTCACCAAGACCTTCACTGAGAAGAAGTTCCATTCTCTGCAAAGTCGTCTTGGAGTGAAGGACACAATTTCCTAGAAACTGTTAGCTCTTCTTTTTACATACATTGTACCTTGAGGGGGGGATTTTCCCATGATTTTTTCCCTCTTTCCTCACTTTATTTCAAATGTATCTTTTTTATTTAGGTACCTAAAATGGCCTCGTTGCCAGGGCCCATTCTTTATTTTCACCATAGTAATGTTTAGGGGGGGTGTTGGAGTTACTTCACACACACCTAGGAGTTTTTTTTCCTAAGTTTTTCCTTGTTTTTTAGTCATTATTAATCATTATCCATTCTCCTATATTTTAGGGGAGGATATTCCACCTAGAGAATATTATCTTCAATTGACACTTTAGTTTGACTAGTTGAGTTGAGTCTAGATGTTGCATTGGTTTTTTCACCATGAAACATTGATATCATCACCATTATAATGCACACTTGTCTTGGGATCATCACCAGACTGGCACATTACCCTTGATTCCTTGATATACTCCTCACTACACTTTGTTCAGTCAGTTAACTGAAGACTGGTTGACTAGTTAACTTAGCTAGGTGGCAGTTCACTCCCGTAACTTACTGAGAGACTAGACTAGGTGGAAGTTCACTCCCATAACTGTTGGTGTGTGTCCAAATTAATCTAGACCACCACTCTGTCACATTGGTTCTCCTCTAGTGCACATTGATTGAGTCATACAAATTATATCTTGTGTAAATTATTCATTATTCATAACGGTTAATGAGAATTCTTCTATTCTTTCTCTCCTTATTTATCAATTTGTCTCTACAAATGTGTAGTATTTTCTATCTAGATTTATTATCCGCAAGTTCAACACATTTACACTCAACACATGGAAATTTTCTTCACGTCTTAGGACATATTCTATAGGATTGTAATGTGAAAAAAACATGTTTCTGTAGGGTATGACTTGCTCGATGTTTAATGACCATAAAACTTTCCAGAAATGGCCATAGGTTAAAACACATGAAAAATGGAATAAATGCAGCAAATGTTCGAGATTGAAGGGATAATTCTCTGTCTAGGGTTTCATGGTTACTTGAAGTCTATAGAAATTATTCTCTTGCAACGTCCTTGGATCCTCTGACTGGTTATTTTTCTTTTGCTCTTCTCTTGCGAGCTCAGATTCCTAATTTCACCCTATTAGAGCCATTCGTCTTATTATAATTCAAAATGGTGCTTTGATTCTTTTAACTACGACTTATACCCTAAAGTCATGGATAATACCGTTGTCTTGTTGCAGCAGTAAAAAAACAGTCAAATTGTATTGATAATTCCTTAATTCATTCCTTTTCCAACTCAAAGAAATAATCATCCACTTAAACCATTCAATCTCCACGTTTCAATTCAAAATTTGGCACGAATTATGCCACCCCCACTGACAAGACATAAACTTCCTCATTTTCACCACCTTGTAGACTTTATGAATGCTCAACCAAATAAAATAAGAATAAACATGTATGTATGAGGCTTAATTAAATGTAGATAGGGTATATAGTTATGTTACCTTTGGTGACCTTTGCATGCACATTAATATGTTTGTTGTAGGTGGCTGGAGGTGGTTTGTCTTCGTGTTGGTGCAAGTAGATTCTCTTGAAGTCCTCCTCAAGATCAGATATGAAATGTTTTGGGATATCATGAACTCCAATCATGCTACATGATACAAAGAATCATGCATATATGTTTCTTCCATGCAGAATAATTTCTACAGGATACAAAGTATATTGTAGAAGTTGATTTTTACTATCCCAAGGACGTGTTTGATTAAAAACAATGGTTGGAGAAGTTGTTTCTAGTTCTAATATTGATCCTTAAACTGTTGATATTGGTCTTGATTTAGGTTTCCTTGCCTATTTTTTTAGGATTTTCCCTGTATATTATCCTATAGAATCATATAGAACAACCTAATAGAACAATCTGATAGGTTGTTTTCTTTGAAAATAAAAACGGTAAAGTGAAATGTATTGGATATGGAAAGTTATGTATGAGATGAATGAAGAATATGGATGATTAAAATAGATAATGAATATGGGGATAATGAAAAATGGTATGTATGAATATGGAAATGCTTACTATACTTATTGAAGGTGATGTTGATTGTTGATTTTTTTTTTGTGCAGATGGTTGCAGTAATGAATTCCCTAGTACCTGCAAAAAAAAAATGTTAGTACAAAAATTATGTTTCTTCTTCTTCTTCTTCTTATTCTTTTCTTCTATTTTTTTTTCAAGGAAGAAGTGGCATCATTGGTTTTCACTAATTTATTTCCTCATCAAGCTTCCGAGAAGTTTTCTTTATGAGTGTATTCATTTATTCTTCAGATCTAAGACTACTTCCATTGGAGGTTTTCACCCTCATTTTTTCCCTAGATTCCTCTGAGAGGTTTTCATCCAATAATTTTTTTTTGTATGTCATCATGGGGATGGATTGAGAGAATGATTGTTATCAATCACATCCAGATTCAATTTCTTCACTATTTTTGTGAATTCTTCTTTTGTTAGGGGATTATTGTAAGAATTTAGTCTGAATGCATTGACTAGTAGTGGTATTCCTTCTTCATCAATGGTTCTTATCTGCATTGATCCATTATCATAACATTTTTCAATGTAGGGCCCTAGCCACCTTGTCATAAAAATTCCTTTGAAATCCTTAAACCTTGATTCATATAACAAAGTCCAATCCCCTTCTTTGAACTTTTTGTACTTAATCTTCTTGTCATGTTAATCATTTCTTTGTTGTTGCACCACTTCAGTGTTGAAGAGGTCTTGAATTATGTACTCATCTAATGCATTTAGTTGGATCAATCTTTCTTTTTGTGATGACTACAAATTCATGTCTAATTCAACTATTGTTCTCAATGTATGATATTCAAATTCAATAGGAAGCATGGATTTCTTATCATAAACTAATTCAAAAGGAGTAACAGTGTGGTAGTTTTCCATGTAATGTTGTATTCCCATGCTACTTCAGTGAGTTTCTTTGACCAATATTTCTTGTTCATGATCATTGTTTTAGTGAGGATGTTTTCTAGCTCTCTGTTTGTGACTTCAACTTGCCCATTTGCTTGAGGATGGTAGGGTGTTGACATCCTATGGAAGAAGTTATGTTCCCTCATGATTTCTTCAACAAGCCTTGATGTAAGTTGAGGTCCTTGATCTGTGACTATCTCCCTTGGATAACCAAACCTTGAAATATGCATTCTTGGAGGAATTATACTACATTTTATTATGTGGCATTCTTCATGGCCTTTAATTCATTTCACTTTGTCAGATAGTTCGTGCATACTGAAATTTGCTTCTTATTCCTTGATGAAGGATCAATTGGGCCTATGAAGTCCATGCCCCACTTTTCAAATGGTTCTAATGATATTTGGGGATGTAAAGGAATTTCATTCCCCTTTGTTGGTTTCCCCATTCTTTGGCATTCATCACAATGTGAAGTGTATTATTGAGCATCTCTATGTAGGGTTGGACAATAATATCCAACTTGTAATATATTATAATTTGTCCTCTTGGATACATAATGAACTCAACATGGTTCATCATGACAAGCATGCAATATATCATGCACCTCATCTTCCCTTATGCATCTCATCAAAGTATTATTTGGACATATTTTGAACAAATAACCTACAACACAAGTGTAGGTTGAACTTTTCCAGACACTATTGCATCTCTCCCTGTAGAAGAAATGTTGAGGAAAATTTCATGTTTTAAGGTAATTTTCTATATCATCAAACCAAGGGGTTTGTATTGATATGGAAAATAGGTTCTCATCTGGAAATTGGTTATCAATCATGCCTTCTTCAATATGGATGTTCAGTCTAGACAAGAAATCTGCAACTACGTTATGTTTTCTAGGATTATCAAGAATTGTTAGATCAAATTGTTGTAATAAAAAAACTATTTGATCATCCTACCATTAATGTCAAGTGTATTCATCAAGAATATAATGGTATCATGATCTATATGTACAAAAAATTTATAACCTATAACATGATGTATGAATTTATTGAGAGCATGAACCACTACTAAAAGTTCCTTTTATGTACGTAACAATATAATTCAGTTCTGCACCAGTTAAATTCTTACTTATGAAGTAAATTGCATAAGGTTTATTGTTTTCATCCAATCCTAATACTGCTCGTAAGAACTTGTCTAATGCATCAGTGTGAATGTGAAATGGGAGACCCCAATTAGGACCTTGTAATACAAGAGAAGTTGTAAGTTTTTCCTTGATTGTTTCAAAAACTTGTTGACAATTCAGAATCCAACAATATTCCACTTCTTCAGAAAAAAACGTAAATAAGGGAGAAGCTATTTTACTGGAATCCTTAATAAAAATCCTGTAATATCCTGCACGTCCAAGAAAGCATATTACATATTTTGGTTTCAAATGGGTAGGAAGTAATGTGATGATTTTATTCTTTTCTTTGTCTACTCCAATCCCTCTCGAGGATAGGTGATGTCCTAAACCAATCCCTTCATTCATCATCATATTTTATTTTTAATTCTTAAGGGATAGATTCATTTCTCCACATCTTTGGAGAACCTTATCTAGATTTTCAAAGGCTTCATCAAATGAATTTCCATAAGGGGTAAAGTCATCCATATAGATCTAAACTTTATCATGGATGAGTTCTGAAAAGATGTTGAGAATTCCTCTTTGAAAAGTGGATGGAGAATTACATAGGCCAAAAGGTAAGACTTTGTATGCAAATGTACCCTAGGGGAAAGTAAAGGTGGTCTTGTCCTGATCCTCAGGACTAATATGAATTTGATTATATCCACTGAAACCATCTAGAAAGGAAAAGTATTTATTCCTGAAAAAGACATCCAAAACTTGGTCAATAAAAGGTAGGGAGAAATGGTTCTTTCTGTTAGCCTTGTTTATCTCTTGATAATCCACACATATCCTCCACTTCCCATTCTTATTTGGAAAAATAACTAGAGGAGAGACCCATTCACTATCTGAGATAGGATATATGAATCTGACATCAAAAAAAATTTGGAGTTCTTGTTTAACTATGTGTTTCATTGCAGGGTTCATCCTTCTTTGGGGATTCCTAACAGGTTTTCAGTCCTCCTTAATGTAAATGTGGTGAGTACAAATAGAATTATGGATGCCTTTCATGTATTTATAATCCCATGCAAAATATTCAATATTTCTTTTCAGTACATCTAACTGTTTTTGTTCATGTTGACTAGTGAGTTTGTTGATGATTTTGAGTGTTTTTGTGGTGATGATTTCTATGGTTTTGATAGTTAGATATTCTATCTCAACAGTAATTTTTTTTTTTCCATAATTCAATTTTATTTTCTGCATAAATTTTAGATCTATTATCATCATTTATCCCTCCTATTTTCACATTTCTTGGATATTGATTTTGCAAAAAAGTTTCAAGGAAAGTGTCCTCATCAATTGTATTATCAACCAAGGAAGTTTGAATTGTGTAGATGGCGTAGGAAGTTGTTTGTGGAATTTCTTCTTCCTCTTCCACCCACATAGGCATATTTTATGTTATCGAAGGTTGGGCAGGGGGGTAAAGAACAATTTTATTTTTGGAAAGGCCATCAATGATGGTCATATTTCCTGCTCTACAACTGTTGTATGCATCTATTGTGTTCAGCCAAGGCTTTCCCAAAATGAGAGGATATCCATTGGACCGAGACTTGGGTTGAAGGAATAGAAAGTAAGTAGGGTACTCCCAATACACTAGTACATTTGGGTCAAATTATGACGGTGTATTCGACGCAATTGCCACTTTATATTGTTGGGAGAATGACAAACAACGGACCCCCTCAAATTTTGTTTTATGTGACGTCTTTTTTCCGATGCCATAGCTATTGTCTCTATTGCGACGTTTCATGTGGACACGTGTCATCTCAGATTTGACTATCCAAACCCCATATAGACGTCACTACAATGACGTCATAGACATCAGAATTTCGATGTCCCATTTCGTCAGTCTCCACTACGTGTGTGCTATGGGAGAAAGGTTCCAAAAAATCGTAAGACCGACGTAGGGTAATGTCTATCCACCGATAGTAAGAGGATCATCTCTGACGTGTTTTATATGGGAGCAACATCTCCAGGCATCGTAAGACCTACGTAGGGGAACGTTTCTCCACTGACGGTAAGAGGATCATCTTCGACATGTTTTCATTGGGAGCAACGTCTCTAGGCATCGTAAGACCGACGTAGGAAATGGTGGAAACACCGACAGTAAGAGGATAAGCTCCGATGTTTTTTCTATGGGAGCGATACTCCAAGACATCGCAATAGCAAAGACATTGTAGTTATTTAAAAACAAATAATGTCAATTCCATGACAACATTACATTCAAATCCAATTTTTATTCCATAGCCATGGCTCTAAAGGATCTTCGTTGATAACATTCATAACATTATTCATTTGTCAAAAGGATAACCTTTGATAGCATTCATAACATTATGCATTAATGCTTATCCATGTTTTCTCTAAATGCTCATTCTGCTTGATAATTAGAAGTTGGATGTCACCTTGACTCTCCTCTATTCTAGATTCATACATTTATTTTGTTGTATGTAAAGGGAATAACCATGGACGCAAGATGTTGCTTGCATTATGTTTGATTATGGTGTTGGAATATTTTATTTGGTTCTTAGCAAGGCTCATGTCATTGACAAGTTGAGGAACCTCACCAAGTCACCATGGAGTAAGTGCTTGATACATTTAATTCCAAACAATGGTTTACAAACAATTTTTTTTCTCATGTTGGAACCTTGTATTTGGTTTATATAAAGGCTCATGTCATTGTCAAGTCTAGGAACCCTCGCCAATTTACTGACTAAGTATTTTCAACATTTTTTTTTT
>JZKD02S1353517.1:0-11594 GCA_000966675.3 Picea glauca
GGAGAGAAAATCAAGATGTCTGGTCTCTGTTGGATAGGCATTTTGGATAAGTTTTGTTAATTTTTTGGATATGTAGAAGAATAAGTTAAATAATAAAAGGGAGTTAGAAGATGGACCCAAGCACGTGAAAAGAGTGTACTTTGAGGATTCAAAGCATGAGACAGAAGGAAAGCACAATGGAGCGGCATGAAAAAGGAAGAAAATAGTTATAGAGCATTGGGTTTTTGTGACATTTTGTCCACATTGCAATGGGATTAACCCTATTTTGGTGTATAAATATGTAAAGGTTTTGTGGGTATAGAAGTTTGAAGGTTTTGGGGGTTTGAAAGA
Organism: Picea glauca; assembly: GCA_000966675.3. Classification (NCBI taxonomy): domain Eukaryota; kingdom Viridiplantae; phylum Streptophyta; class Pinopsida; order Pinales; family Pinaceae; genus Picea; species Picea glauca. The sequence continues at coordinate 331 of JZKD02S1353517.1, forward strand.
TGAGAAGTTATTAGTGTTCTTTGGAGTTATTCTAGTTTTGGAAGAATTTTTTATGTATGACTAAGGAGTGAGGCTCACACTACAACAAAATGGCTAGGCAGGTTTGGGTAATGTTATTGTTGCATATTTTGTAAGCATAGTGTACAAATATAGAATATTATGAATGACTAATATAAGAATCCAACCATTGTGGACGTAGCCCAAGTTGGGTGAACCACGTTAAACCCTATGTCGTGATGTATTGTTTTTGCATGATGTTTAATTTTATGATACTATGATGAATGTGTTAGTCATATATGTTGTTATAATTTCATGCAATGAAGTAACTAGTTAATGAATGAATGGTAAGTGGGATAATGTCCTTCATATAATGTATTGAGCGCTAAGGAATGGAAACTATGCACATAAGTAGATGGTTAGTAAGGAAATATTGAATGCCTCACTTCCCCTCATAACTGTAGAACCTTGGTTCATGTAGCCCCTCTAGATACCTCGGGTGAGACTTCACTTTCTCTGTAGGTGATGCCAAAAGGGTCGGTGTTAAGGGTTTTGTTGGTATATTGATTATTAACCCCGGTGTTGTAGGGATTTTATACCCTGCAAGAGATGAGCTCGCTTAGGTTCTTCCTATACCTAAGACAGGATCAAAGATACGAGAAAAGGATGCTTCTAAGCTTGATAATATGTCATGATCTAAAAATATATCAATTCTCTACCAGTGAACACACAAACTTACATGAACAATCGTTTAGAGGAAAACATCTAGTATATATTCTATTAATCAAGTTGTAACATCCCGCTCTGGCACACTGAGAAAACTTATTCTTTGAGGACACTTGCTCGCAAGTGATCTGGACTTTTATGATGTTAAAACATTTATCCTTGATTATGATGCGTTATGATAGATGACATGATGTTTTACTTCTTTGATGTAGACAGGTGCTATTGACTTAGTTTTATTGAGTGTGCAGGGTTTTGGACCTTGAGGATGCAGAGGCATCGGTGGAACCACTTGGACTCTGGATTGAGTCAGGAAGTGTGCTATTTGGGTTGATTTATTTACTGTGATATTTCATTGATTTGATGATATGATGTTGACATGTTCTGACACGATTTTTAATGATGCAGTTTGATGATAGCTTGTCGACCAGACTCACATATGGAGTAAAGGGGCCACACAAATGATTTCCAGAGAGGTTGAGGGAGAGGTGTGGACAGCAGCCCTACCACAACCTACTAGCACTCTCGTCGTGGCTCGAACTGTAGGTTAACGATTACCTAGTTCGAGAGGGTCCATGATGATGTGAGGGCAGACTGTGACAGTCGCTCATGATGATTCTAAGGGGCGCGCAATAAGGTGGGGGCCTTATTCCTTAGAGCCCTTAGTCTCCCACAAGTTCACCTAGCTGAGTGTTGACTCTAGGGGTTATAGATGTCTACCAATCAGTTAATTTGGCGAGTGGCACCCTTGTAGCACATGGTGCATCCTGAAGGGCATTTTGCGCAAAAGAAACACAAGTTGGTGAGTGGCACCCTTGGAGCACGTGGTGCATCCGGAAGGGCACGTCGTGCAAAAGAAATGAACGAGGCGAGTGGCACCCTTGGAGCACGTGGTGCTTCCTGAAGGGGACGTCGCATTAATGTTGATGAAGGAACAAACCTAGATGGCCCTAAGACTTTTAACACATTAAGAAATTCTTAAAACGACTCCCCTAAATAATTGTCGCCCAGTTGAGAATCTAAGTCCTAAGTCTAAAACTTCTCTAGGGTAAAATTTTGTCTAACCTTTAGAAAAAAAAAAACCCTTTAAAAATTAAAATAAAAATTTAAACTAAAACCCACTTAAGTAATAGTTTTAGTCTTGATAAAAAAAAAATGGGAGTAAAATGAAGAGAGTAAGAATTAAATTAAAACTAGTGTATTTAAAAGTTTCAAGAATAAATAATTTATTTAACTTGTGAAGGTGTAAAAAGATATCAATTTAATAATAAAAAGGAAAAGAGTAAAAAGCACAACTACCATTTTGACTCTAATAAAGAAGGAAAAGAAGGGAATAATAAGAATTAGGAAACTAAGTATTGGAGGAAACATAATAAAGGAAAGTTTGAAACTTATGGTAAAAAGCGAGGTCAACATAGTAAGGAATCTTCAATTAAGAACCTTCTAATTTGAGTTAATATTAGCAACTTCATTTTAGGGAAAGTATTTAAAACATGTAAGGGGATCTAGGAACACCTAGGAGTAAATTTAGGAGCAAATCTAGGTGGGTGAGGGAAATGAGACAATTAATAAATTTAAAGAAAATAATTATTGGAGAAACGTGGGGGATGAATGACACTTGTACGATAGAGAAATTTTAGATGATTTTCATTAAAACTTAAATTAATTGTGATTTAGGGAAATTTGGAGGTTCTAAAAGATCCATAAAAGAAAGGGAAGATGAGGAAGAAGGGATCGGTTGTTAGCGTAACGTTATGCTATAAGAATTGTGACTTGATTGATTACTTGTGGGGAGTTGGGATTTTCTCAGCTCGAATAGGAGTGGTAGCTCGGCATTACGAGGTGAGATGGGAAGCTAGGCATACCATATGGATTGTGTGTGGCCCCTTTGCGGCTCGGGGGGCTAATGGGGAAGCAGAGTACCCCTAACGATTGGCTGGGAGGTACCGGTGAGGTCTCGATGGTCGGCGAGCGGGAGCGACATGGAGCTCGAGTGCGAGATAGCATCTTCAGATTGTCCACCATCGGTCACAGGTACGCAAGTGCGCTGTTGATTTAAGAATAAAAGAAAAATCTATTAAAATCTTGGTATATGATTCCCTTGATGACGAAAGTGGGGATGAGTTTGGACAGTAGTTTTACTTTGTTATTAGAATTCTAATCAAACTTCGAGGTAGTTTAGTTGCATCCTTTAGTAATAATTTCTGATGAGTGAGTGAGTTCCCTTCTGAAGTGTCTACCCACTGCCCATACCTATTTTATTAACGCATGCCCTTTCCTATAGCGCAACTCTTGTACTTATCGGTCAAGACCGAGATTCTCACTCCATCTCTGCGATTTTTAATTCTTAAAGGATCACGAGTTTTGTATGCCTTCTTCTGCGTTGTTTTTTTTTTCTCTTTTCTTGACTGTGTTCCTTAACTTGGTAATGAATCCAACACCCAAACTAGGGTTGTAAATACTGGCTCGTGGCACCTTACTGTCCCAAAAATTTAGAGTTTGAATTTGTCTTTTGGTATGTATTTCGCTGCACTACTATTCTGGTTGTCTCTGCGTTTTTTTTTTTTTTTTTAAACAAAAAAAACAAAAACGTGACTTTGGTCATGAGGGGTTAGATTCCATAGAAAACAAGAAGTATTTCCCATCTATTTGAAGTTAAATTCCTTCTCCAGGTCCCTTTCCAAGTTGTTGAATCGTGTGCACTTTCAGGTGCCTTTTGTCTTTTTAAAAAATTTCGTGATGGTCTAGTTTGCAGGCAGCTTGACCAACGTTGTAAACCCCTAGAACGCCTTCGCTTATAGTTTTGCACTTGAGACAGTGAACCCCTACAGTCTTACAATTTCCCCCTTTCCTTTTAGTTTAACAGAAAAGTGAATTCACGCTCATGGTCGTGGATACAGCCCAGATACATTTTTATTTCAGGTAGCTCGAATCTTCTTTTACCGTGCGGCCCTAGCTTGTTACTGTTGGCTGTGTTTTAGTCGTGGTCACACCACTAGCCCTTAAACTGTGCATTTATGGGAGGTGCACACTGTGCGTCCTCTCTCCTTTCTGGTGTGAATCCAGAGCGATTTCCCTGCTCATTTTTCATGCAGCAACGTAAACCCATCTCGGTGGTTGCCCAAGGATCCCTACTTAAAGTGATGGCGACTAGGTGGTTTTGTCTGAGCGTTGGGGCACCGACTGTCCAACAATTGATGTTATGTCCTAAGGCTTGAACGTTGAACCACTTTCCTCCCCTCCCATTTAGCAGCAACCATAAAAATGAACGGTTTTAGCAATGGATAGCGGCGTGTTTTGCTGGCTGAGCACGCTTAACCTCTGACTGAAACCGTATTCTTATGCTAGAAGAAGCATGCCATGTTATTTAGTATTGTTTTATTAAGTGTTTAACCAGTAAATCGCATGGGAGGAATTTGATGTAGATGTCAGTAGAGGCTGATTGCTTATCGGGGTTATTAACATCTATCAGTTAAAAGAACCTTACTGTTTTTACCACTGTTATTGAAAAGCTCGAATTCCACCCTTGCCAGCTGTGTAATTCCTGAAATTTTTGCTATCCGGCAGCTACCTTAAATCGCCCCTGCAAAACTGCCCTTTGGTTCGTGATGCCTGGCATGCGCTGCAATTGCCCAATCGACCCTCGGCGTGCTTGGATCTTTGTGTACCCTTGTTTATCATGATAATTTTAGAATGTATCCCTATTTATCTATTGCATTTAGTATTGTTGTGTCAAGGTAATGAATAAGGTGAAATTTGACTATTATGGGAACATATTTGAGGTGGTGATCTGTAAAGGTAAGGATAATATATTATTAATATTATGAAAATACTTAAATATAAGATCCTGTGTTAGATTGCTGGTACAAAAAGACAGATATAACAGAATGTAAGGTCAGCATGTATAAAGGTATTGTCTTGGTCATCATAATGCAAGGTGGTATAACAAGAGTAAGGTAAGGCGAGTTAAACAATTATGTAATGAATGTGGTATTGATACCAATATTTAGGGTAAGGCGAGTTTCAATTACCATTGTTGTTCATGATAAGGTTTAATGTAATGTATTGATTAAATTTAATGCTAATGTTATGATCAGATTAAATTTCTACGTTACTTGTTTAATGGAAATGTTAAGTAATGGTTATAGATAATTGTAAGTTGCTATGGTGATGTCATTGTAGTTTTATTATGAAAATAGTTAGTTAATTTGCAAAGTCTTTATATTACAAAATGTAATGATGCTAGCTTTTATGGTGATGTCATTGTAGTTGTATTATTGATACTAACATATAAGATGTAATGTGGATGTTATATTATTGCAAGGTAAGTGAGGTAAATGTAATGTAGTTATTCATTCATGGTATGTTATTATAATAATTATGGTTATTGATAAACATATATCATGAAATGTCCTTGAAATTAAGTACGAGGAGTTACTATGGTTTAGTAAATGGGGATTTGAAATTAATTGAATTTACATTATTTTAAGGTTGGACTTAGTAACCTGTCGAACATTGGAATTTTCCAAACTCACAGCTGTATGATATCAGACTCTTCGATCTGATAAAGCTAGTCGCTCTGTATATAAGTCCGTGTGTGTGATTATTTTCTGTGTAAAGAATCTAGTGTCGTATCAAGAGTCTCGGACCTTTTAAAGGCAAGGTTTCCACTCTTGTGACACACCTCTAAGGTCATATCAGTAGTCGTGGACTCTTTAAAGGAAGAGTTCACACCACTGCGACCTCCAGACAGAGATTACTAGTTTCTGCCTGAGCAATCAGCCAGGAGCCTATCTGACATTCGCTCTCTCCGGAGCATAGAACTAAGATTAAACACCCTACTTTCCTGTACAGAAATAGTAAAATCTACTACTATGGATCCTTCCATCTGTGTTCGTACTGTACATAACAAAGTATGTTGTTTGATGCTTGTAGTTACTTGTTGTGCGCCTTATGTATTCTTGTTGTGATCATCGTGGTTGCGTCTTGTTAGTCATCGGGTGGCGAAGTAGAGTCAAGTGTGTCTGTTTCCTTTCTACACGCGTGCACACACCTTAAACAAAAAAAATTGCACCTGTTATCAGAGTTGTTGTCATAACGAGGAGGTATGTTACACAAGTAATCAATATTACAACTTACAGGTGTAAATTGAAGAGATATATTTCTTCCAAGATCCTTGCACATGCCTTGCCACCAAAATGCCAGAGTAATTTTTCTATTTCTTTCTCCCCTTTCCCATGGAAATGTTTGGTAATTTGGTTCTTATAGGGATTTAGAGATAAGGCCATATGGTTATTGGGATAAGATATTAAGGCTTATACTGGAATCCTTATCAAGACTAAACCCCTAGAAATCAGAGTGAGGTCTCATCCATCACAACCAAGTACAAAAAAGGGAGCTTATAGGCTCAATCATGACCTAAGTACACAGACAAAGCAACCCGGTCGTGACTTAGCAGTACAGAAAGGGAGACCAACCCCTTCAATCGTAGGTATGAGGAATGACAAGGGAAACTGAAGGGAGATTAGGCTAGAAACTCAGTGGGAAGATGATGAAATATAAGTGAATTGTTTAGGTGACCTCTAGGAGATGTTGTATCAGTGGTTAGGGGGTTAATAATATGGCATGGGTGGAATTTTTGGACTGCATTAATGCAATCTTTAAATATTGTGGGCCTAAAATACCTCACGTGTAATATTTTTTGGGAAACAACTAACCCAGAAAGATGGCCACCGCATTTTCTTGAGTGGCAGTCATTAAGAATTTTTTCTAGTTCTGAGTGGATGACACATCAGCGTAACACCATATCTACCCCTCGACAAAAAAGTGTATCACCAACGATGAGGTAGTGTCAGGATTGATGGTGTAAGATACAACAATCATCTTTGGACATTTGAGGGTGGAATCATTGATTCTGGATATAAAAGAGGATGTATCCATATCAAGGTTTAGAATATTCGATGAGGAACGAATATTTATCAGGTAATGAATCTTGGACCACTAATTCGTCAATGACTCGGAGAAGATCGGTCATTAATTCTGCAAATAATAAGGATTTCTTAGATTTGGGGGTAGAGAACTCAAGGTCAAATTCTTGTAATAAGATAATCCATTTCGAATAGTGACCTCCCAATATACGACGTGACAAGATATATTGCATAGGATTAGAATCAGATATAATGGTAGTAGTTCGAAGCAGAATGTAATGTCGTAATTGTTGGAAAACAAAAATTGTTGCTAGTGCCAACATCTTGACATAAAGATAATGAATTTTAGCGCTAACTAATCCTTTATTGAGGTAGTAAATAACATTTTCGTTATTTTCTTCATCAGTTTGGACTAAGACTATTCTGATAGTAGTATCAGATGTTGTGAGATACAAGGTAAAATCTTGATTATAATTTGGGGGTTTCAATAGTAGAGTGGATGTAAGAATATGATTTATTCAATCAAAATAACATTGATCTTTTTCATCCCAAATGAATGGGACACCCTTTTTAAGTAATCACATGAAACCCTTAGTAATCTTTACGTAGTTGACGATGAACCATCTTAAGAAATTTTCTTGTCCTTGCAATTTCTGAAGTTGGTTAATAGTAACGAGAGGCGGAAAACTGATAATGGCCTCAACTTTAAGGGAAACCACTCAGACCAAAAACCTGGATACGATAAAACCAAGGAGATGACCAGATTCCACAACAACTATGCATTTGTCTGGGTTAAGAAAGATGTTGTAATGTCAACAACGAATAAAGATTTGTCATAAGTGATCGATATGATCTTGTTTCTTAGGATATCTGGAGGGTAGGTTATCTAGATAAGGATGTATGATATTCTTAATGTCGTGGAAAGCATAAGACATGGCCCATTGGAAAGTGGCACCAACATTTTTTAGACCAAAGGGTAACTTTCGATAAGTGAATGTTCCCCATGGTCATATAAAGGTGGTTTTGTGATGGTCCTCTAGTATGATTTCAATTTTATTATAGCCAGATAAGTCGTCCATGAACGAGAAGACTTTGCATTCATCACAATCATCGATGATCTGATTGATGAAGGCGGCAGGAAAATTGTCCTTAGTAAAAGCCTTGTTAAGGTCCCTATAATCAACACATGTTAGGATCATTCCTTGCTTATTGGTGATGGTCATGATATTGGAGACCCATTATGTAAGGGGCACGAGATAGATGAAACTAGCGTTCAATAATTTTTGAAATTAGAACTTAATTTTTGTGGATTTTCTTTGGTAAACTAGACGAATTTGTTGTCGAATGGGAAGGCTATGGGATATGTCTTAATTTCATGAAAAATGATCTGTGGGTGAATTCCTGTAATTTATTCATAGAACCAGGAAAAAATAGCATGGAACTCTTTAAAAAGGGTAGTGTAACATTCAACATCTTCAGGAGAGCAATCTGCACCTATCTGGATGTTGTTTGTGATCCGAGGTCTAACTGAAATACTGATTGACATAGTCTTAGAAATATTTCCCAAGTTTCCTTTTGATGGAGAAGAATATGATGTGGAGGGTAACAAGGATGGGTCTTGGGCATCAGTAGAAACGATGTTTTGAATATGTGCTTCTATCCTCTCTTGGTTGGGGAGGAAAGAGGATCGGTGGTGATGATATTCCCAGGGTCAATCTTGAAGAGACATGACTTCCATTATAGCTTCATCTGATGGGAAGATGAAATATAGGAAGTCATCCTTGAAATTTTCATGGGTAACCCAATAAGGAGAGGAAAAATTATCTAGATACTCATCATGTAGGAGTTTAGAATTAGTGTTAGCATATTCGTCTATTGTTTGGATGGTTGAATATGGTAATTCAGCTGGAGATAAAGGCATGGAAGCTCTTATTGATTCTATATTGGAAGAGTGAGGAATTACTCAAGGGTCAAAAGAACCAAGGGATTTACCATAAAAGGTATAGATCATATTGATCGAAGCTATTTGAGAAGTATAAGGTGAAGGTAAAGGGAAGGTTCCCATAAGGGTCAAATAGAGGCCTACACGTATACTCTCATATTTGGGTGCTAACTCACCTATGAATGATACATTTGTGTTGGGGTTAAGTCGCACGTTGGATGTACAATAATCAAGTTGGTATATTGTCACTATCTTTCCTTGGTGGGGAAAGTGGATAATTCGGAAGACATAGGATGATACTACCTTCATAATATAAAACCAAGTATGACCTAAAAGGAGATTGTAGTCAATATTAGCATTGATTAATTCTACTTTGATGGAGGCAGTTTTACCAGCTAGTTTGATTGGTAGGAAGGGAAAGATACCATGAGGTTTGAAAGAATTTCCATTAAATTCCTTCAAGATGGTTTCTGATGTGGTAAGATGTGGAGAGACTAAGGGTTTCCAAAAATTCATTGACATAATACAAGTGGCCACACCTTCATTGATCACAGTTTGAAAAACATTTTTGTTAAGTGAAAAAACGATGATTTGTAATGCAAGTTGGTGTGAAAGGAGGGGTTCACTTTGGTCAACATTAAAAGAGATAATGTTTGACTCTAAGGGGTCAATTCCCCCAATGGTTGTTAATAAATATTTTCATTAGGTTGGAAAACTCTACAATACTTCGAGGGTGGACATGGCACATGAGGCTTGAGCAAGATCCTCCACTATACTATAGTGTTGAGTTGATCGAGCGTTAGGGTTATGTGTTTTTCAATGAAGTACCCCTTTTGGGGGGTTAAAAGCGAGTTCTATACTTGGTTTCTAGAGAGTGAGAGGGCCATTGGGTGGGTTTGGAATGAGAGAATATTTTGATGAAGGATTCCCATCTTGAGAGTCATAATTATTAGTTCGGGTGGATAACGTCATGGATTTAACCATCAAGATATTGGTAGTTGAGGACTCAGGTTTTCCCCCAGGTGGGGCTGGTTGTGTTTGCACAACCATTTTTTGTTGTTAGGGGGTGGAAGGGTTTGTTAACACTATAGGTGTACAAGAGGATGGGCCTCATTCGAGATATTGATTGATTTTAGCGAGACGAGGGAAATACTTGGTGAAATGATCCTCTTTACAAATCATGCAGGGATATTTTACCTTTCATTGAGGTTTACCCTCATTATTGTTTTCTTATGTCTTGGGTCCTGACTACTTAGAAGAGTTTTTCATTTTATTATTATTGCTACCCTTGTTTTTTCCTCTGGATGGTTCTGGATTTTCATGTGTAGTGGACTGCGTCGAATTAACATCAGAGGTTTGGGTAGGGGGATTCATTGGATTGCTTCTCTGGAAAGATGAACTGGGATCGGTAGTTTCATTTAATGGGTTGTGTTGCCTAATCATTTGACCAGATGAATCAGTATAAACATGACCAATTATACCATTGGCATGGCGTCTGGGTGATGTTTTGGTTGGGTCATTTGATGGCTGAGGAGCATGGGGAATAAAGTTCTATAACATGCCAGACTGAGAATATACTAAGTCTATATATTGGGCATGTGATATGGCTTGTTCCCTGGCAACGGTGCCTCCCATGGCGACATCTTGAGTGATAGGTGGAAAAAGAGACTTGGTAAATCAATCAACTAATAATTGGTCTAGGATTGCGGCTTTAATTAGTCGTCGCCAACATCTCCACTCATGAATGTGATCAGAGATATGGGTGGAGGTAGATTGGTGTAATGATGTTAAAAGATCAATATCGGTTTCATATCTGATCGGTAATTGGAAGTGTTTCAAAAATTCCATAGCAAGGGAATTAAAGTCATCAAAGGAGTTCTACAACAACTCTATATACCATTTGGTTACAGATCCTATAAGAGTTCACTAGAAAAGTCGTAATCGGTGGGCTGCGCCGATGAATGTCACAGAAGTGCCCAGTGTTATGAGTTAGTAGGATACTATCGACGGTTTGTCGAAGGATTTATCAAGGATAGAAAATCTGATAACAGAATTGCAGAAGAAAAACAAGAAGTTTGTTTGGACAGAGAAATGCGCAGAAGCATTTAGGAGGCTTAAAGAGTTGTTGACAATAGCGCCGTTACTAAAAGTCCCTGACATGGACGTAGACTTCTTGGTATGCACTGAAGAAATCCAAAGAAGGTTTAGGTGGAGTTTTGATGCAAGAACAGACGAGTGATCGCTTACATTTCGGGGAAGTTAAGAAGGCATGAGGAAAACTACGCGACGCATGATTTGGAGTTATTAGCCATCGTATATGCCTTAAAGGTATGGAGACACTACATGGTTGGAAGGAAAATTGAATTAAGGAGTGATCATTGTGGATTACAAAACATTTTTACGCAAGGCGACCTGAACGCGCGACAACGGCGTTGGTCGGAATTGCTTAGCGAGTACAACTTCGATATTTTTACATAAAGGGAACAGTGAACCGAGTGGCGGATGCTTTGAGTCGGAGGCCACGCATCTTTTCGGTGTTACCCCTTCAAACGAATCTACATGAGAAGATTCTCACTTTACAGCGTGACGATGACTGGTACAATGAAGTCGAGGATTTTATCGGACCAAAACACTATGATGGTACCACGATTTGAGGGATATTCTTTTGATAGCGA
>JZKD02S1353528.1:0-11594 GCA_000966675.3 Picea glauca
CCTCCTTAGCTCCTCCCAACCACCCTGAAATATAAATCTTTGCTACTGAAATTTATTACAGTGATATGATGTTCAACAATGGCTTACCAGACTTATCACTGTTCTGCTACATTTCGTTGCTCTGTCTGCCTTATTTCCTTTCTGCTCACATCACTTGCGCTGTCTTGTTCTTCCGCTTTTTATGCTCAGTGTGCCATGTCCATTCACTGCACAGTTCCTCTTCTGTACTATTTAGCTGCTGCACTCTCCTCCTTCTTCACACATGAATCACCTTCACCAACAACAACCACAACAAAATCCTACAGCAACAACAACCCCATCTCTTCTCTGTACCGTGTATTTATAGCTTTCATGCACCTTGTGCATGCAGTGTTCGCAATGCCTCTGCATGCTGACTCTACGCCGTTATCCTCCACCTCTTGAGTGCTCTGTCTGATCATCATCGCGACTCTTCAGCTTCTCTGGTGGTTCACCCCGCGTGTCCAACATCACTGTATGTTATACTGAGATTCCTCAGCCTCTCTGGTAGCTTGAGACTCTTCGTCTCCTCTGGTGATCACACAGAGGTCTCTTCGAATTCTCTAGCAAACGCCATCAATGGTTTTTGGCAGTTCTACTATGTCGTGCTACAGTCTCCCTCCGATCTTGTTCACATTCATCTGCACCGTTGGATATGCAGTGAGCAAATCTGGACGGCTAGAATCTTTGCTCCCAGATCTACGGCCGGGATTCGATTCCAGAGCCCCCCTGCCATTCTATCTTTAAGTGGAGGGGGGGGGGTCTAGAATTGGGTGTGCATCTCTCGAGCGGTCAGGATTAAAGTACCTAGATCAACGACGCTCAAGAGATTCCAGACCCCCTTTACCATTCTGCCTTTAATTAAAGGGGGGGGGGGTCCGGAATGGTGGGGTATCGAGGAAGGGCCCCATCGCTGTCGTGTCACCTTTTGCATCGTTATCCTCCCTACCTGACCATGCACCAAGGCTCGTTCCCTTTAGCTCCTCCTTGTCCTCTGATATCTGTCCATCTCTTGCTGTTGTGACCAAGGGCTGTGACCACAACCTTATGCATAAGGCGCTTTCACGATTTCGTGACTCCTATGGTAGGAGTTCTTGTCATCTCCACGTCGCGATCCCCGAAACTCCGATACGAAGTTACATCAATGGTCCAGATCCAAGCTTGATTTAATGATTGTGGTTGAATCGCCATATCGCATATCGTAATTTCGTCATTCTTGTTGCCTTGTTTTCTATTCCTCTTGATGTCACGATCCACGAAACTTTGATGTGGTGTCCATTTGCTGACGTCACACGTGGATTGACACGTGTTGAATACTGCTTTGTGTCACTCTGATTCGTGACTTACATGTGCCTGAAATGTTGAATCAGTTTGACACTTGTCATTACTTGGTTGTGCCACGTGTCCCTAGCTGACGTGGTCTGCTGACGTGAGTCGGGTCGACGGTCTAGATCACATCTTGATCTGACAGTTCAGGTTTAGTCGGGATTTCACACATCGTGATTTCAGGATTCTTGATGTCAATATTCTTTGACATCTCCAACTCTCGATCCTTGAAACTACGACAAGGATTGGGATCAACGGTCCATATTTGTCCTCAATCCAACGGTCGAGATTATATCGGGGTATCGCATATCGCGATTTTGCGAGTCCTGTGGTTATTATTCTTTGACTTCTTCAACTCGCGATCCTCGAAACCCTGACAGGGAGTCGGATCAATGGTCCACATAACCCCTTGAGATGGATGGTCCTCCTGCTTTCGGGATTTTGTGTGCCCATTTTATCCTTGCACTTTAAACACCGTGCAGGTTTTCCCCGATCCAACGGTGGTCGGATCCTGTGCTCAGATCTAACGCCTGAGATCTATCCTCCTCTTCAGTGCACGCTCTTCTTGTTTTTATTCATATCTGATGGCCCTCATGCTATCAGGAATTTTGGATGGGATCCAACGATCAGCGACGCTTCTCCTCCAAGCTTACACATCCTTTTTACTTGGAAGAATTTCGACTCTGCGCTAATTCCTCCTGAGCCTACGTTGTTCCTGTTTGTCCATCGATGCACATTCTGATCCTGCCATCTTCACTGTTGTACTTGCTATCAATGACAAGCATACACTACCTGTTAAGAATTTGCCAACAATTTTTTCCAAAAAACTCTGTAGGCACCTTTTTTTGAGATCCAAAACCAAACAAATCAAATTTTGTGCTTAGTTTCAATGAGGAAATATGAAATTTGGGGATTTCAAGTTTCATATATTGAAAATATAAGTATGAATTATCTGTTTATATCTTTTATTTATAATATTGAATGATTTGATACGTTAAGGATTATTTTTGAATTATTTAGTTATTTAGACGAAATATGAACATACTCACAAATTTCAGTTTCAGTTTATGATCAAACCGTGTTGAATTTCAGAAAATAAAACATGGGTTTTTTTGAGAATGGATGAATTTAGTTGAATCATGAGGATTTTCCCAAATTGAATTGTAGTTTTTGAGATATCCTTAGTCCATTTGAAGACATTTTTTCAAGTTGTGCCCATGCACCAACTGGAGGAAAATTTATGAACAAATCTTGATTTTGAAATTTTATAATTTGTTCTATCATTATTTGACTTTATTTTGTAGGTTGAATCTACAAAATTGTTTGCTATTAGTGAAATGGATATCCCTTGTCTTAAAACTCCTCAAGAAACCCTGTAACATATTATAACAACTCAGAGCTTGAAATGTGTTTTAAAACAAAATTATGAAATTTTGATTAAGAATCTAAAAATCTCTATAAAATTTATGAACATAATGATATTTCTCTCCTTGTTATACAAGTTCTTGAAATCATAAATTCCACCATCTATGACTCTTTGAATGATAATACGAATGGTATTATAGCGTTATGCATGTTTGGTAAGAAAAACGTGGAATTCAAGCAAAACTATTCTAAGATCAAAAGTTTGTTGGCAATTGATTTTTTTTCTTGAATCAATTTATTTATTTATTTCAGATTTATGAAAATCAGCCTCATTAAATGTCAAGTGTTTAATTTAGATGTTGGTTTGAACATATTTGAATTAAATTGTTTTTAATTTATTCAATTTCATGTTTTTTAAGAACAACTACAAAATTTGAAATTCTGTAGCTGCCCCTGATTTTTATTTTTGTGTTTGTTTTATTGTTATTAATTAGTTTTGATTTATGATGATAGGTGTACAAAGAAGGATTTGGACCAAGAATTGTACATAAATTTCAAAGACAAGCGAGCGATTAATATCAAATAGTTAGAAAATTATGAAAAAAGAAAACTAATTTCTATTTTTTAGGAGTTGTTTGAGTTTTTATTTTTAGTTTTAGAATTAAAATAGTTTTATGATAACTACTTTTTAGTTTTTTGTTTTAGCTAAGAGGGGTGTATTTTATTATAAGAGAAGAAGGAGAAATAAAAAAGGGAGAGGTTATAGGTTCTAGATATCAGAAACTGGGGGGAGTAATTCTGCAGGGAAATAAGCACTTGATTACACTATTGTATTAGAGAGATTATCTTTCTGTGGGATTCTTGAGGATTGTATAAGACCAGATTTATTTGAAGCTAATAAATTTTTTTCATTTACTAGCACTACTGTATGATTTGCAAATTTGTTGCTTTTTTGTAAATAAAGTAAAATCCTTATATTAATTTCTGCCAATGTTTGTACAATGCCATCTGTTAGCCACCTGTTTTGCCACAAAAGGGAAACCATAACAGGTGGCTTCCATTAAAAACATAGAGTTTGACAGATCACCGTGTAAACAAAACAATATGAAGAAAATGATCAAAAACTGGTCGCCATGACCATCTAGCTTGCGATGAGAGGCATAGATTATGCCCATCTTTGGAGAGGTGATAAAACTAGAAGGAGAGCAAACCAAAAAAATTGGAGGTGCTATTCCCTAGGAGAGATCGGGATGCCATGGATGTTGTAGGCCAAGACAAACTTTTAACCACATGTTGAGCATTGATTTCATGTTGGAGTGTCCGCCAATGCATCGAACAAAATATCATTTCTCTAGCCGAGGATGTGATGAATGTGCAACTGGTCATCTTTCTTTTTCCGAATTTCAAAAATGATTTGGAGGTGCTCGTCTGAGAGTCGATTTGGGGAGAGAAGAGGAGTCTCCACCTCGTTTTCCTTACTAGTTCTCATCATATGCTCCTCCACCTGCCATCTTGGAGGGATTTCTTCCTCCACCATGCAACTGCCTTTTCCAAACACCTGATCCTATGGGTGGATGTTTTTGGGGGGGAAGAGGATAATTGAGAAGAGGATTGCTCTCTTTTGGAGGTGGCATATCCTCTCCGACCGAGAGGCTGCCATGGATCAAAGGAGAAATTTGAGGGGGTGACGAGGGAAGCTCAGGCGACCCCTCACTCTTATGCCTGGGGCCAATGGTGCGAATTATGATGAGAGCTAATTGGGAGGGGGTGATCCTGCTATGTTTGGAGAGGGTGTTGTAATACATCGATCCTCTCTTAGATTTCCCCCTTTCTCTTGGCATGGTGGAAGGATTGCAGAGGCTGGCCTGCAACGGAGTGAAGGCGAAGAGTGGAGGGACAGGTGGGGAGAGCCCGAGAGAGCTTGATAGGATTGAGGAGAAAGAGCAATTGTAGAGGGAAAACTAGAGAATTCGCTTGAGATATCCAAGGGGAAATAATGGAGGGACTGGTGGGGAAAGTTGGAGAGATCTTGAGAGAGTCAAGGAGCAAGAGAAATTACAGAGGGAAAATGAGAGAATTCCCCTGAAAGAGCCAAGGAATAAGAGAAATTGTAGAGGGAAAATGAAAGAATTCACCCATGCATTTTCCTTCTTAGTGCATCTCGAATTGACAGGTAGGCTAGCCATGAAATCCGAGGTGACAAATTCCCTAGGCCTGGTTCCTAGCATAGTACACCCAGTATGGCTTACATGGGGGGCCATTAAAACTGCAAGGCTATCCAGGCACACTACCTTTAATCTTCGATGAGTGCAGTTGATTCTGCAATAATGGATGGAGGGTTGGCGATAGGGGTTATTAACGCCCGTTGCTACCCCATGCCATATGTCCTCTGGATCTGTCCAGTTGTCACCCCATCTGGGGGAGGGAAATTCTGGTGGGCCAGCTCCATGCATTGGAGCCATAGTTGCAAACTTGGGGACTGCCTTCTGTTAATGAAAGTGGCCTGCTGAGTAGAGTCAACACCTGCATTGGCTAATATTTCCACCACCTTGTTTGCACTTATCCTTATGTTTGAGGTGGTGAGAGTGAGAGAAGGATTGAGAAGAGATTTTAGACTGTTGAGGGGGCCTAGGAGGGGCCAACTGGGGGTGATTTTTTCTGGGTCTTTTCCATTTATGACTTTGGTAGCTAGCTCAATGATTACTATAGAATATCCTTCTATGATGAGGTGAGTGAGATTGTGGTCAATTTCTATTTGGATTCCTTTGATAAGGCCCCAGATTTCTGCTGAATTATTGGTGTCATACCCCAAATTTTATGCCATGAGAAATTGAATTTGGCCTATGCTGTCCCATATGAATGCTCCATATCCTGAGTTTCCTAGATTTCCCTTAGAGGAACCATTGAAATTGACCTTGTGAAAGCTAGAAGTAGGTGGGAGCCAGGCAGAGGGGCTAGAAGCCGTTTCTTTTAGGGAAATCTATATGGGGGGGAGGTGAGGGTCAAGGAGAAGCCCCATGAATTTAGGACAGAGATTTCACCAGGATCGATGGGAAAATCATCTTGGGTCTAATTGTGGAGATGGATGGTTTCCTGAAGGTGCTTAAGGATATCGGTCCAGAGGAGGGGGGGAGGGGATGCTTGAGAGTGGAAGATTCACATGTTCCTCTCTTTCCACAATTTCCAGATGATGAAGCCTGGTAGGAGTTTCCAAGTTCTATTTAGGACAAGACTTTTATAGGAATCGGGCCCCCAATTTATGATTGTGTTGATGATTCTATTATTCTCTCTTCTGGTTCTTCTCATGTTCTGGGCAACCTGGTTCCAAATTTCCTCATTGAATTGGTAGTTATTTAGGAGGTGCTCCATGGTTTCTTCTTGTTGGTGGAAAAGTGGGAATTTAGGGGCCTATGAATCCTCATCTTCTAATATTGTCCCAATTTAGGATTTTATTTTTAACTAGAAGCCAAAGAAAAGTGGATATTTTTGGCCAAAATTTTGATTTCCATATTTTTCCCATATGTGATATTTTTGAATATTTTGGAAGTTTTCCTGCAGAATGTAGCCTTCTTTGAGTGTGAAGTTTCCATGTGGGGTGTGACCCCAACATAGAATTTCTGGGTCTGTGCTTATACAAATTCTCCTTTGATTTTTAATTTGTTTCCAATGCTGCAAGTCACATTATGCAATAGTGTGGAGATCATGTGAAGTCATTTTCTAGCTGCGCCAAGGAGGATTGCTGGAGGTGTTTAACCATAGTTCTACCACTTTGAGGGAGGTTATATCTTGGATGTGATTCTCATAAGATAATAATTTTTCTTCAGTTTGCAGGGGTGAAAATTGCTTCAAGGAATCCATCCAGAATAGTGCACTCTCTCCATTGCGAATTTCCAAAAAAGCTTGTTCCTATATTAGTGGGTGATTTTTCCAGGCAGTGTTCCAGATATTGGATACCTAAGTTTTGTCCTATAGCCATATAAGATGAGCCTAAGGTGTGTTCAGGGCATATTTGTGTTTCCACAATTTTTCCCAAAGCTTAGTTAGAGTTTTGAGCCAACGCCACCATATCTTTTCTCCCATGGTGTTGTTTAATTTGCCTGGATCTCGGAGACCCATACCACCTAGAGATTTAGGATTACATACTTTATCCCAGCTGACAAGTGCCCATTTTTTTTTGGGATTATGACCGTGCCAAAGTAAATTTCTTTGTAGATTCCTTATTTTTTTTATGACTGATTGTGGGGCGGCAAGGGTGGAAAAGAGGTAGGAAGGAATGGATTGTAGAACTGATTTCAGAAGAATGAGCCTGGATATGTGATTGAGGGATCAAAAGGTCCAGTTGCTAAGGAGATTAGAGATTGAAAGGAGAAGAGAATCCCAAGAAATGTTTCTATTAGCCGAGTCAGAAAGAGGATGTCCCAAATACTGAGAGGGTAGGGAGCAACTGGGTATGTTCATCAGTTGTGAGATGTGATGTTATATGGACTCTGGCGTATTGAAGAAAAAGAGTTGATATTTGTCCATATTAAAGATGGTTTCGAAGGCTTCATTGAAATCATTGAGAATGGAACTTAGTTTTTTGGATTCTTGCACAGTGGGGGTGTTCATAAGAATTTTTTCATCTACAAATTGGCTATGTGAGCCTGTTGGTTGTAACCCATGTAAATGGAGGCCTTGTAGTGAGCCAGTCTGAATGGAAGCCTTGATGTATGGCCCAAGCCCTCATCCATTATGAAAAATAGAAAGGGGTAGAGTGGGTCACCTTGTCTTATGCCTCTTGAGGGGGAAAAGGGTTGAGAGAGTAATCCATTGACAATAATTGAGAAGAAGGTAAGGAATATGAGATTCATTATCTAGGAGATCTAGTCTTTGTTGAATCCAAAAGTGGTTAAAAAGGATTTCATATACTGCCAACTTAATTTGTCAAAATCCTTTGAGAGATCCAATTTTAGTAGCATACCTAGGGTGCGATTGCTTTTGAGCGAGTGAATTATTCCGTGGAGTAAGATGACATTGTCCATGATTTTCCTTCCTTCAACATACCCTAATTTCTCCTTGGAGATGATGAAGGGGAGAATGGGATTTAGTCTCAATGAAATGAATTTGGAGATGATTTTGTAAACCACATTGCATAATGCTATTGGATGGAAGTTCTTCAGAATAGTAAACCTCTCTTCCTTTGGAATTAGGGTGAGGAAGGTGGCTTTTAGCATTGGGAGGACTTTTCCCAAGATACGTGATTCCTCAACCAACTGCCACACCTCTTCCCTGAGCATTGGCCAACAATAGTGGAAGAAGTATGTGGTGAAGCCATATGGGCCTGGAGCTTTTCCTTTGGGTAGATTTTGAATGGCTTGATCCACCTCTGCTTACGTTATGGGTCTCATGAGAGCCATGTTCTGTTTCGGGGAGATAAGGGCTAGCATGTTTTGAGTGACCCATTCTATTGATAGAGTGTGATCCACAGAGGGTTTTGAGAGAAGATCCTTGTAGAAGTCTATCAGCTCATTTGTTATTTCCTGGTGGGTTAATAGAGTGTTTCCCTGATCATCTTCCAGCTTTGTAATGTGGTTGATGAAGTGTCTATGGATCATGGAGCAGTGGAAGAATTTGGAGTTTTCTCCCCCTCCTTGAGCCATTGAATGCAAGATTTCTATCTCCATAGGATTTCCTCATGCTTGTATCTTTCTTCAAGTTTCCTTTTTATGGTGTTCTCCTCTTGTTGTTGGGTGACTGTGTAGCCCATTTGAATGAATCAATCATGAAGGTCTTCTAGTTTTTGTTCTAGCGATTTTCTCTCTTGAAAGATGTTCCCAAAGACATCTTTGTTCCATTGGTGTACCTGGTGTTTGAATTTTTTTAACCTTTGCTGGAAGTAGAAAATTTTGGTCCCCTGCTTGATCTCCACATTAGTCCACCAAGTGTAGGCTAGCTCCTAGAAGTCTGGGTGGGTTAACCAGAATTTCTCAAACCTGAAGGGTTTGAGTTTGGGAGTGGCTATTATGTCTATATAGAGATAAACTGGCCATTGGTCTGAGCCTGATTTTGGAAGTATGTTGGACTCTACAATTGGTCCTTAGAGCATAAGGGTTTCCAATATTAAGAAGTGGTCTATCCTGTAGGTTGTTGGTTGATGTCCTGATCATTTGTTGGTCCAAGTGAAGGTTGTATTGCCTGTTTCTATGTCGACAAGGTTGAGTTGGTATATTAGCTCCTGGAATTTTATGCTTTCTTGTTCCAGGCATTTATTCCCTCCTCTTTTTTTCTCAAGCATGAGAATTATGTTGAAAAATCCTCTGACTATCCATCACTTGTGTTCAACAAGAGAGCCTAGGTAAGACAAACTTCTGAGGAAGAGGTCCTTGTCTTGACAGTTTTGCGGGCCATAAGCATTGGTAATCAAACCATCTTTGTCTGAGCCAATAGCTCGGTAATGAGATATCAGTGTGCTTGGTGTGGAGAGGCATTGATCCAGAATCACTGTAGTGGGGTTCTAGAGTATAGCTAGTCCCCCTTTTGCACCTTTCAAATTTGAATGAAAAAAATTGTAGTGTCGCCAACATTTTTTGAGTAAGTCCTCAACGATTTGTCCTGCACACTTTGTTTCTTGTAGCAAGAGAATGTCTGGGTCTTCATATTTTACGTAGTTTCAAAGAATCCTCTTTTTGGATCTCCCATTTAGGCCTTTGATGTTCGATCCAGTTATGATTTTCATTATTAACAATTGGGTGGGTGGGAAAAGGAGCTCTCTAAGAGTCACTATATCTGCCCTGAATTGATCATGTAGTTCCCTGCCTCTTTTAATAGTTGGTGTGTTGATTTTCTCCCTCGCCTTTTGTTTTCCTTGGGGTTCTTCTAGGGATCTGGGTTTGGATATATGATGATGGAGAGTCTAGATATAGCCCCCACCGTGGAGTCGAGAAATACCTTGTGAACTTTCCTGAGTTGATCTTCCGGTATTGTTTTGAGGTCCTTCTTGTTGAGTGCTTCTTCTATCTTGTCTAGGTCAATGTCAGCTAGATATTTCTCGTCCATTTCCATTATAGTATCTTCTTCCATATCTAGGCCTTTCCCTAGATTTGAGGGTGTGTGGGAATATTGGATCTTGTTGTTTCCTCGATCTATTGCTTGATGGGGGTTTTCAACCTCTTCTTCCTCTGGAAGCTGGTTGAGGGCTTCAAAAGAGTTGGTGTTTGAGTTCTTTCATTCACCATTATTGTTGGGTTTTTTCTGTGCTTGTCTTTTGCGGTTCTGAAACTGTGTGAACCCATCCTTCAGTTTCTCCTCCACTTCCAATTTGGTTGGTGAATTGAGGGGGAAATCCCTGAAGAGATGCCCATGCTCATGGAATTTATGACAATGAAATGGGATATGTTCATAATCTATGGTTTGGGCCCATTCCTCATCCTGATATTCCAAGGTTACTGAACCAGGTATGGATTTTGAGATATTCATATAAACACATATTCTTGTATAAGACGTGTATTTTCTTTGCTTGGTGGCCTCTGAGGACTTGACATGTTTGTCGAGGGTATTTTCAATACCCATTATAATTTATTCTAACCAGAACTCTTGAGGCAAGGAATAGAGACAAATCCATATCGGGGTATAGGAAAAATCTTCCTTTTCGGGGCAGAAGTGGTCCGTCCAAAAGCGCAAGTATAGACCCACTGAGTTATAGGAGTATGGTCCACTTTCGAATATGTAGTCCTTGTCTTCCAAGTTGTAGAAAATTACTATGAAGAACCATTTAGAGCTTAGCTGGAGCTCGTAATCTCCTTTCGGAGTCCACTAGGTCTTGATCCATCACACAATATCCCTTTCTAAGGGCCAAAGATATGGCATATCCTTTTTCCAATTAGAGCATGGTCTCTCATGAACTATGTGTGCTCCCTTATTTTGGTTGATTTTATGACATATCTGGGCACTACCAGTTCTTGTGGGATGCATTTTCCGGGTATCCAAACCCGAGCATATTTTGTATGTGATGACTCCACATCCATGCTTGTTCCTTTGCTTCCATTTGTCTCGTCTTGCATAAATTAGTTCTGTAGGTGTGGCATGGGTTCGAAAGGCGACCGAATTGCATGTGATTTTTCTGTCTCATTTGTTGTTCTGTTCTAGTATGAGGGGGTTTTCTCTCCTCCGCCTGCTCTCATTCTACTGTGTTAGGGGGTGTGGCAGGGATGGTTGTGCCAGGCGCATGCAGATAGGGTTTGAAGGTACCAGGGCATGGTTCTGCGAAGTGCATGTTACTTCTTCTTATTAATTATGTTTTGATTTGAATCTTTAATTTATTAAAGCTATCTTTACATAAAGGAAAATATTTCAAATCAGAATTCGATTATAGATTCATGGAAAATTGATTGTAGTTAATGATAATTATTTGTCATTTAATTGTAATCTTGTTTTGTTTTAATTATTGTTTCATTTAAAGAACCGTTTCTTCAATATGATAGTAGATTTTGCATTGAATCTATTTGATTGAGCTTAAGTATATGTTTTGGTTGACTTAAATAACTATTTATTTAATCCATTACATTAAATGTTCATGTGAATAACTTGCAAATCATATAGATCATTTCTATGATTTGCAAGTAAATCTTAATCTTGAATTCAATATCATTCCTCTCCCATTTTTTTTTTTATCACTTGGCTCTTGCTTTGGATGAGATCTATATCTTGTCCTAATGAAGATAGAATAGATTACATTTTCTTTTTTCTTTATTGCATCTTAGGATTAATCTACATTTATATTTAGTCCATAAAGTCTCCTTTCGAAGGATAAAAATCTAGTGTAGTGTAGCTAAGCCCTTGTTTCAGCCATAAGATTGATTTCTTGTAAGCATGCCACAAGAGAGTGATCCCTTTATTTCCGTTTGCTG